>JALIZH010019975.1:0-48269 GCA_030522465.1 Rhipicephalus appendiculatus
TCTTGAATAAATTTTAGCGGTAAGAAATAATTTTCCAACACATTTAAAGAAGCAGCTTTGTTTCCTAAGGGTTCGAACACAAGCTTATTATAGATTAACAGAAAAGGCACCGTTTGTTCCCGTTCTTCTCCCTATTGGCGTCTTGTTCGGCTTTGCACTACTTTTAATGTGCGCAAAAGTAAGTTCGAAAAATTACTGTAATTACGATCTAGAGAAGGCGCTTTTGGTTCCTTGAACTCCTCTGGTGTGAGCAGCAGTACTGAGGCTCCCAGCATTCGCGAACATTCCTTTCACGTTATTTTTTAGAACACGACTCTTCTCGGGAAAAACAGGTCGCCAGTGTACTAACGGCAGCGCTCCACGGCGACTGCAGTAAGCTCCCTCGCATTTTGAGGGACGCATGACTTGCATACGGAAAGAGGCGTATGCTGGCCGCGGCACCACACTCAAGAGATGCAAAGCACGCGCGGGTTGGCTAGCACACTGCGAATCTGCCATTGCCGAGTCCGCCTTTAATTATGAGTGGAGCAAGTTTTGCTCATTAACTTTAAACGTTGCATTTCCTAGAAAGCACACAAGGACTAATGCGAACTTCGGTGCCGTAAAGAGCACGTCACTTCAGAGACCCCCGTTCAACGTTGCATTAATAACATCTCGTTTAACGAAGAGTGCGGCTTAAGCCTTGACGACGAGTTTAACGATACCCTGCACTGTGTAGTCGCTTTAGGTAGTACGTTGAAACACTGGAGAATGGTATGCCTCTAAACACAAAAGCGGTGCGTCCATCTCAGGCTGAGTTTTAATACGATATTTTTACGTAGTGCCGACGTCAGGTAAAAGCCAATACATTAGGACGAAATCGTCGAGTACGTGTACAGAGCAACGGCAATAACAAGGCGGAAACAGAGAGAAGTAGGCAAGCGCGGAGCTGCCAATGAATTTCATTTTCCGAACTTTCATATACAAAGAGAAAATGAGGTCACAGCTGTCTCGAGTAAGTCTGATAAAACAAAACAAGAGAAGGGCGGAACGTTATCGAATATTAAACGCTATCAGAAAAACACTGCTGCAAGAACTATCGGCTGCTCTGACCACGACGGCCCAACGGGTCTTGGTTAGCGTGCCCGGGAGCCGCGGCCGACGCCAATGGGCTCCCGTAAGGGGGTGCCCACCTAGTGTTTGTACGGGGCGGCCCCTTAAGGACCGCTCCCCACCCTCCCCCTGTACATAACTTAGAGAATTAAATGTTTTCCTCCTCCACCACAATGCACCGTATGAGCCTGCCAAGGAATATGGGCCTTTAGCGGTTACAGCGAGCCGATGGCTTGTTGACACAATCCTCCGCTTAACAGGCCATTTTAGTTGACCGCACAAATGACTGGCGTGTATACACTCTAAACCTGGTAACCGATAACTGTGATTTTCGGCACCGAAAATAAGGGTTACAAAGTTTTGAATGTATGCACTCAAAGCTAATCTAACCCTTACTAGATAGGTTCACAAAACGACATTTATCGGTTACCACGTTTACAGTGTACTCATGCTTTAGTTAGAGCAACACAGTTTCTTTGAAATGGCAGGAAACAGTCGCACCTCTTAGTATCGATAGTCAGAACCATTTTGGCCATTTTACAGCGAAAGCTGTTGTGAGATCACAACAAGGATCGGTTTTGCACCGTAGTTGTCCGCCGCCGCCGCCAGTGTCCGTAACCACTATCGCGCGAAATAAGAAAAAATCTAACTAAATAAAAAATACCTGGGACAGAATGGGAATTGACCCGGGCCCTCTGCGCGGCAGCCCAGCACTCTACCACAGCTACGCCAGTGCTTGAAACTGCGTTGCAAACTGACCCTATGCAGGCTTCATGTCGGGTAAGGAATCGCGTTAGCATGTGTAGTAAAGCGTTTTAGAACAGTGAAGTAACAGCCAGGCGTCACACAATGCGAATTGCGTAACCAGTGGGTCGTTAAATGCTCCAACCCATTACAAAATCCCTAGGCATAATTCTTCATCGTCGTCAGCCACAGCATCAACATAGTGCACAAAATGCGTTGCAAGTGTGTAGACGGTACCGCAATTTTCCGAAGCATGACGAATAATGTAATAGTGGACGCTTACCGACTACCCAAAAATTATGATGATTTATGGCGTAGTGGGTACCATAGAAATGTTCTTGTAGTAGTTGCCCCAAGAGTGTTAAAAAGGCTCTAGGAAAGCCGCCTTTCCAGCTTTCGCTGTGACAGTGCTGCGCGTTTCGCGCAGGCCTGGAGGTTTTTGCACACTGTTTGCATGTTCGGGTATCCGGTCATTTAGGTCTCTGCCTTCCTGGTACTTTTGACAGGCTACGCAACACACATCCTGTGAACTGCACATATGCAACCAACAAACCGGCACCTGTATGTTACACGACATGTAATTTTAAGGTAACATTGAGAGACGCCTTTCGCAAAAGCTGTGTGGAGTGAATAAGGCTGCCTTAACCTACAGCTATTTTTCTGCTCATTTCAATAAACACGAAAAACACCTAAAATCTTGTTGGGATTCACAAGGATGACGCGGAGCGACAGATTAAGGGACCAGCGGAGCAGAAATCAAGAACCGAACAACGCGTGCGGCGCTGGCGCCTCGAGCACGCGCTGCTCACTTTTGTTTTTCTCTTCTTCTGCAGCCGGGCCGAGGTACTGGCAGAGGACGTGTGCCTTAGTTTTTAGTTTTCGCGTGTTGCGGGGTCTCTGGGCACTACAATCTCTCCAAGCCTAAATTTTTTGTACTGTAAAATATAAACTAAAATGAAATGACAAAGCATGTTGCTGTTTCACGCTACCATTGTCAGTAGTTTCACGTGCACTGGTCCCCTTTATTAGTGCGGCGAATCAATCGTTCACGCCTCCGTCGCCCTTGGATTCCGCGAACATGTTGGCGCTACACCTCGCTAGGGCCAAATTCGTCACCTAGTCTAGAACGACACTCTGTCTGGATTTGCAGATTGATAATTTTGCACAGGCTTTTATATTTATATATATCTACATATACATATATGGGGCATGACGGTGACGCCGACGCCAACGGCAAAAAGCAGCCCAGAGTGTCCATGTAATTGCTGTCACAATAAAAAAAACGAAAAAAATTGCCCAAACTAGATAACAAAAACACACTGAAGAAATGTGAACAGTAATGACATCAGAAGCAAATGACGGTAGCACGAACACATCGCGTGCACATGAACACTTGCTTATATTCCTGCAAGACTCAAGGCAGGAGGTACACTTGAACTGCACAAAATAGGAACACTTAAAATAAGAAATGAAGGATTAGTCAACACGACAATAGCGATAACATTAAGTTCATTATTGTTAGTAATATTCATTATCTGATAACGTCCCGCTCTTTCTAGCTTACTTTTTCCGGTGCATTCCAGATAACTAGAACATCCTATTCTATTTGTGTATCTTACAGTGTTTCACGTAAAATCTCGACGTAGAGTATCCATTGAGCGTTGTATATGCAGCACTGCATAAATATAGTGACTTATCGAATGTAAACGCTACTTTTGCGGTCTTCCACCAAACGTTGATGTCGGGCGGCAACGGCAAGGCGTCCTCCGTCTTCTTTTGTAAGTTCTTCAGCATCTGAGATGGCCCAACAAAAGGCGCAGCGCGCGACAGCCAAAGCGCGCGTTTGACATTACACTTGACCAACGTCCGAGTTTTACTGATGCGTAAAATTCTCCAAGACTGCTTTACATCCTTTCCTCGGAAGGGCTTTTGTCCCACTTCCAAGAAATATGTTAACTAAGTCTCTCTACAATGTTTACACCGATGCATTTCTTTTTTGCAACATCAATACAAAGCATTCAGATGTATTTACGGTCTGCAAGCCTGGGCGTTCGTGGCGAGTGCTTATTTCCTCACTGCTCACGGTGCAGGCTATTCGTATGAGACGAAAGCCCACGTGTACCACCGTACCCTTGCATGACGCGGACGACAAATAATTCGTACTTGCCAGAGCACATAATGAATGTGACAGGTACTAATCAAGCTGCTAGGGCAATCTGCGACGCCGCAAGTTTGTGAAATTTGGCTGCGTCGCAGGCTCGGCGCAATACTTCAATCAGGAAGGATATGCAATATGAGGTGGTTGCTGAAAACGTGATGGACGCTACACAATCATTAAACAACCCGAGTGATATAGCCAAAGAACCATGCGAATATTTTCCTTCTGCACAACAGCCTGAGTGACCAAGGGAAAAAAGCATGTGAAGGACCAGAGTCCAGGGACACATCAATATAAATGCATCGGTGGTACCGATGCAGCTATCGCGTTGTGTGGCAGTCGAACACAGCGTAAATGCAGACGGACCACCTCAAAAGCCACTCTGCTGCCCGGAATGTCGTTAGGTCGAAGCCAAGCGTTTCACCTGGCAAGATAACTTCAGTAACGGCGCTACTCAAGTTAGTGGGGCGGCAGAGAGTTTGAACAAAATGTCACCTAACGTTGCCATTTGAAAGAACGTCTTTCTCAGATATATCGGTCATTTCCGAAGGGGATCTGACGTCAGGTTTTGAAAAACACATCGATACTGATTTCCATCAGTGACTAAAATCTCGACAGTGATACTTAAATATAGAGTTTTCGTTCTACGCTGATGTATCAACTCATATTTGCCGCATGAAATGCCTCACGAAAAGAAATGCTTGAGACTAGCCCCGTCTCTGTAGCTTACCCGAACAAAGCGCTATCAATTGCAATAGGCAAGAAAGAAAAAAATTGCGTAGCATGCTCTGGAGGCGCAATTCTAAAGAGCCAGCGTAGCTGATGGCCCCTATACTCCGTTTCACAAGCTGTTGGCAGTACTGTGGAAGGTACGGGCGCTCTCAGCCAATCATGATAGACCGCACTACATAATTGTGTTCCTACGCGAATGTCGCTTCCGTGAATCTGACAAGTGGCCCCGCCTGCTTTGAAAAATGTGTACTATGGGCACACTGCGCTTCTAACTCTCCGCTGACGGGAACGCCTCTAGCGGCGGCGCGCGCGTCCGTGGGGTGATAGAAGCTTTGCAACGCGGCGGCCGTTCGCGCCAGCTCCTTCGAGTTTTTCCGCAGTTTTGGAAAACATTTCCTCTTTGGCGGTCGTTGCATGGGTCAGCGTAGCAGCAACAAGGTTTGTTGAGTTGTGGGCTGTCACAACACCGACAGCAGTTCACCTGGAACAAAGTTTTACCGCTTCCCGAAGACTCATTGGGAGGAGAGGCGCCAACGTTGGATACAACTTGTTCGCCGGGGAAAGTAAGACTTTTTGTCATTTTATTTGGTGCAGGGTGATATGTTGATTCCAGGGGAGAGGTGCCCATGGAATGGAACATTGCTTCAGACCTGCCTTAATTGCGATACACCCATTAATCATGGTCTCCAAATGGCGATGCATTTTTTTTGTTTTTGTTTTACGCCGAATCTCTGTCGCGTAGAGATTGTTGAATTCCCGTTATTTCTTGCGCAGCGTTGACGGAACAGACTGGGAGCCCACAGAAAATAGCAGAACTTGCAGTAGGCATATCATTGGCAATGCTAAGGTCAGTGAACAGGAGCACGCAGCCTACCACCCTACGATTTTTCCATCAGCTTAAAGAAGGCTGGAGCAGGTCGCTCATGCGAACGCTACGAAAGGTGCGATAACATTTATGCGTGTTTTGCGCGTTCGTTAGGCTTGACAGCGATGACTATTTCTTTTGTTCTTGGTGTACTTGATTTCCAGTTTATATCTTTAGAACTGGTGTACCTGTTTCCCCCTTGTCATGCTCGTGTGTTACTTTTGTGAGCTCTAAATAACAAAATAATCGTGCTAAAATCAGTTTTCTATATCTCGACAGTATTTTTTGTTTTATTTTGATTGGGACTGTCGCATTAATTGTTTTTGATTCGCTTTCGAATCTTGCAGGTACACGGCCACTGCCGCTGCATGCTTGCACTTGCAGGCTATGCCTGCTCTGCAGTCGCAGGTCGCGTCAATGACGCATGTGTTTCGAGAGCGCTTCAAAACTGAAAAACAGAATGAAATAAAACGAAACCATTGAATAAAAAATGCTTCCTAACTGTAAACTTGATGGTCTTTGACGGAGCGTTGATGCCCGTTTGGGACACACACCAAACTTTCACCAGACTCACACGCTTCCGTCCGCAGAGACGAGTCTTTAACATTATGTACATGACCTGCCTGGTACGGAAGCTTGCCATTATGAATGTATGCTTCCCTGAAAAATTTATCCAAACCTTCCACAGTCTGAAAACCAGCCTGCAGTTGCAGACGAACGCACGCAGACGATACCACACTTGCACAAGCAGCCGCGCGTGCGGTCTCGCACGGAACGCTATCACCCCAGGGACGCGGAAAGGGCCGCGTTAGCGCTGAACGCTGCCGCGTTCGAGGCGCCGTCTGTGTAAGCGCAGTGTGCCCATACTAAGTAACCTTTTAATTTTGTAGCAGGTGGCGCTTGGCATCATCTTGATCTAAATACCTTGATCTGTTTCGTTTATTTTTGGACGGGCCGACTTCCGTTCCAAAGGAACTGGCCCAACTTTGTCTAATTATATTGTCACCTGTTCCTATGAGTTTTCGTCACATCAGAGCTTTTTTTTTTTAAATGGTTGCGCAACTGGTACAAAAAATATTTACTGTAATCATTCAGTCAATGAATTTAAGTGAATCATTGAGTCAATTAACGAACGAATCATTGAATCAATCAATCCGAAGCTTTATTTTCCAACATTATAAAACATGTTGTTTTTTTTTTATATTTGCTACTCTCATTGCAACATTACTGTATGATCCCGTCCTGTACGCACCACATATTGATTGCCATGAGCCCGTTAGAAGGGTTCACAATCTCATCGTCCTCATCAAAACTTGAATCTGGCGTCGCAGCTCCGCAGAAACCGGCGACGACATTGCACAATATGCGTCGCTTCTAAGGCGTTCCGAGAGCGTTCCTTGTATTTGAAGCCAAGCTGCTTCAGCAACCTCTGCATCGTCGTTGTGGACACGGTCGGTAGCCGCCTCGTCCTCTTCGAAATGCTGCAACACCTCGGCGATAGTTGGAATTTCACCTCTCTAAAAAAAGATTACACCACCCATCGAAAGACGCTCAGGTCAAAATCGTCCAGCTTGTTCGCCGATCATGGTCTTTCCAATAAGAACGCTTGTTCGGCGGTAGGACTCTGCCCGCGTTCTCCGCCAGCGCTTTCCACTGATAGAGCTTTCGCTCACTCACCTGGGTAGGTTTTTCCGTCCTCTTGGTGAGTTAATACATTTGCACTCTCCCCGCACTCGACGCGAAGCGCTAGCGTGTAAAGCTATCTGCTTCACCAGCTTTGGAAAATCGCGCACACACGACGGATGGCTCACCGGCGAGAGTTTGTGGGATGCGTTGAAGACACACGACTAACTCGGGCGACGCCGTGTTTGCCGAAAAGCGGCGCATCACCACCTCACAACAGGCCTCCGCTCAGGCGCTTCCATGCGGGTTTTTTCTATTATTTTCAGGATTTATTAAAACACTTTGGATGCTTTAAAGCACCAATCCTAAATAAACTGTCACTTCATGCGTTTTTAGTGTGCAAAATAGTGCTGGATTGCTAAGATAGTTGAGGTACTATTTGCTGTGCTCACACAGCTCTGATTGGACGAGAGAGCTCTACCTTTGGCTGCACTGCCAACAGCTTGTGAAACGTAGTATAGGTAGTCCTGACTGTTGCTGTCTTGATAATTTTTGCAGAATTTCTCTTTTTGCAGCGAAAGCTGTATGTGGCTAGGAGAAACGAAAAACCACTCGGCATCTGTGTCACGAGCGGTCTCCATTGGCTGTGCTATCAGTTACGTCATTCTGAGCGTCGTACCCAAACTCGCGCGAGCTTGGGTACGTTTGCAGCAACGGCGCGCCGAAGAAGCGGTGTTGCGGGCAGAACAGCGTCGACATGATGAAGGGGGGGGGGGGGGGGGCGTTCGCCGCGGCGAACGCCCGCTTTGGGCGAGAGTTTCTCCGGCGGCACTTTGGCTTCGTCTGCGACATCTGTGACCGCCTGTGGTTCGACCACAACCTGGCAACGATAATTGTGGAAGGCTTCAGTGCAGCGTCGGGTTGAACCCACTGCTTAACACCGGGGCCGCACATTTCAGCTTCGCTGGTTAACCATTTGTACGGAGTGCTTGGGCGGTGATTTTTTATTGCGATAGCAATTATATGGACATTATCGGCTGATTTTCGCCGTCGCCGTCTGTCGACGCCGTCATCTCCCGGATATGTATATGTATGTGTATATATAAAAAAGGCATAAAGAAAAATAAATCAGTAGAAAAAAATTCCAAACCACCTGACCGAAGAATCGAACCAGCGACCTCTCGGTCCGCAGCCTGCTGCGCTAGCCAACACAGCCACACGCCATGCTCGTGCGAGCGATGTACGGCGAGATATTCATATGCACCATTTGCCACTCGCGGTACGCAGACCTCGGAACACCTTGAGCGTATTTTCGATCACGCAACGCTTTTACAGTTTCTTTCAAATTGAAAACTGCCCTTGGGACGCGCACGCAAAAGCGGCCCCCCTTCTGTACAACTCATGATGAAGAAGTGGAAAAAAAAAAGAACACCGAGCACACTTGGCTTCAGATGCCACCGCGTGGCAGGAGACGCAGCGGGGTCATTCCACGTGCCGCAGTTTAAAAGAAAAAGAAATATCAAACAACGTCGAAAAGTCTAAAAATATCATATAATCAATTCTTGGCCAATCCCCCCTGAGTGGGTATGAGCCATATCAGACGCAACAACAACAACAGCGTCGGCTTCTGCATTGTGCACACTCGCAGCGCGTTGCTCAAATACAAACACGTAACAACTGCGACATTTGTTAGTTCACGCTTGTTCTGTGTGTACCTATGCGTCCTTTTCGAGCGTCCTTCTTTGTGCTGTGGCGGCGCGTTGCAAGTATAAAGCGGCTTGTCGTTCGTCGTGTGACAAACTAATTTCTTGCTAACGCATTCATTGCTTCGCCGTAGTGGCGAAACTGTGACTTTTTTTATTCCGCTATTTCTTCATTCTTATCCTTTCTCTCTATTTCTGTTGTTTGTCTCTTTTCACAGTTTGTTTCGATTTCCTTGTCTCTCTCTTTCTCTCTCTCGGTCTTTCTACCTTTCATTGATATTTGTTTAGTGAGTGACAAATTCAGAGCTCTTCCGCTGTGTGAAGACCAGCGCAGCTGTTTCGTTTAACTATAATTAAAATTTCTTCTCTTGACATAGCTATTTCCTTAGCAACTTCATCCGTTGCACCTTTCTACCGTGGCTACACCAGCCTTTCCCTAACGAAAGTTACTTTAACACGAAAGTGTTTTATGCCAGGGCCCACCAAGACTACAGTGACGTATTTTCGTCACGAAAACGACGTCGAAAAAATACACATGATCAGAACACAAAAAGCTCTGTCAACGGGACTCGAACCTACGACCTCTTGGTCTGCGACAAGATAATAATAATAATAATATCTGGGGTTTTACGTCCCAAAACCACGATATGATTATGAGAGACGCCGTAGTGGAGGGCTCCGGAAATTTCGACCATCTGGTGTTCTTTAACGTGCACTGACATCGCACAGTACACGTCTGCGACAAGAGCTGCCGGGCACGCTAGCCACTACGTCACGGTCACTAACGGCTTCACTAACGCGCCTTCTATATCTACCACTGTCGTCTCACGGTGCTCTTGCTAAAGTGAAGTAAAGAATCATGACCGCGAAATCCACAATTAGTAGTAGTTCCTTTAAAGCGTTGTTTCTATGCGTCCGTCCCATTCGGCGCGTTTCGAATAGGAAAAAAGTGCAAATTTGTCGACTTGTCAACGAATTGACACACTATCAGGTGGCGACCTTACCCCTAGCGTCGGCCTCGCTCATAGCATCCATCCATACCAAAAATAGCTCTGCGACGCGCGAATGCGTCGCGTGGCCCTAATTCCGCGTTCCCAACTTGCGCTCGTCCCGCGAAAAATCGCAACCGGCCAACAGGGAAGACAAGACGCTCGTTGCGTTTCCCTCTGTTTGGGTAGTGGTGTTCAATAACTAACATTCCGCGAGTAGGCGACCTTAGCCAAAGTTCGGCGTCCAATCAGTAGGGAGTTTTCGAATAGCGTACGCAAAGCTTTGCGGTCCTTGCGGTCGCCCGCTATTTCCGTCACTTAACGGGAGCCCGCAAGAGGTTAGCGTATGACGCATGCGCAGTTGCGGCAAAGGCAAACGCAAAGCTTTGCGTACGCTATTCGAAAACTCCCTAGTGACGCTCTTCTGGCTCTCAAACCGCTTTCTCCGATTCCGCTCTCACCGTACAGCTACCACAGGCATATATGCCCACAAAGGTTTGTTTAATCATTGATCGTGGAAGTTAGTCGTCGTGATACAGATGTACCAACAAGCGTCAGCGTGAATGCATCCACGTTGAACGGTGCAATAACTGTCAAACACCAATATACATTGCGGAAGCTCTGTTATATCAATGTACAGTAAACATTCAACTGCTGTAAGGACACGTTTCACTTTCGTGTTATACCGGTTCCTATGACGGAGGGATCAATTATGTTTTCTTGGCAGGTGCTCCGGCCCGAGGGTGTCGGTTAAACGTAGGCGTTGAGGGTGTCGAACCGGGGCACTATTCCGTTAAACAACCAGTCGCGACAAGTCCCGAAACCCTGCACTTGCGCGGGACATCGCGATTACACACACTGCCTAATCGTCGCGGCCGCATAGTCAGGCTGCGGTTGGTCACGCACGCCTGAGATGCTATAACGAGTCAAGTGAACCACAGACGATCACACACACCGCACGTGTACCAAAACAAATTCCCAACCAACTTCCGTTGAAATATTGCCGAGCCTGCTGGGAAGGGCTCCTGGATGTGTCTAGAGAAGATCGAACACGAGGTCCGCTTCCCCATTCCCCATTATGACGAAATTCACTGTGAGTCTAGGCATTAGAGCGAGAAGAACGGTTTGGAAGTTCGTCTGTAGAAAAAAATATCGTTCGTCTGAAAAAAAAAAATAAATATATATATAAAAATTCTGGCGGCAAAAACGATTTTCCACCAATTTCGAGATTTCTGAATTTTGAGCACATGTAAGTAACAAAAAGTGTGCTGCTTAATCACAGTATTCGTTCTTAACAAAGAAGAAGTGATATAAAATATTACGAGTCAATTATTTTTCTTACCTGTTGAAAATATCTACAAGAAAAAAAGCCGGCAGATCCCAGGCACTGTGGCAATCGATGTAATGCGAAGCAGCCAGGAAGGAGCAAATCATGCTTTACATAATTTGCATGTCATGCTTTACATGTTACGACCGGTCATTTGTGTTCGTCATGCAGTCACGTCGCGATATACCAATTTTGGTGTATGTCAAGCTAGCGAACTGGACGCAAGCGGACCATGAGCGTGGCATGTAAATGGCCTTGTAGATGACATGCATGCCAAGATTTTCATGTTACCACCTGCCACTTATGTTTGTTATATAGTGCTAACGAAGCGGCCACGAGCGCGCCGTGAGCGTGGAATGCAAGTCATGTCGCACATGACAAGTCATGATTTCCATATTACCACTTGTCATTTATGTTCGTCATACAGTCATGTCACTCAATACCAAATTTGGTGTATATCAAGCTAACGAAACGGCCGCGAGCGCGCCATGAGCGTGGAATGCAAGTTATGTTGCACATGACAAGTCGTGATTTCCATATTACCACTTGCCATTTATGTTCGTCATACAGTCATGTCACTCAATACCAAATTTGGTGTATATCAAGCTAACGAAACGGCCGCGAGCGCGCCATGACCGTGGAATGCAAGTCATGTCGCTCATGACATGTCATAATTTCCATATTACCACTAATCATTTATGTTCGTCATACAATCATGTCACTCAATACCAAATTTGGTGTATATCAAGCTAACGAAACGGCCGCGAGCACGCTATGAGCGTCGAATACAAGTCATGTCGCTCATGACATGTCATGATTTCCATATTACCACTAGTCATTTATGTTCGTCATACAATCATGTCACTCAATACCGAATTTTGTGTATATCAAGCTAACGAAACGGCCATGAGCGTGGAATGCAAGTCATGTCGCATATGACAAGTCATGATTTCCATATTACCACTTGTCATTTATGTTCGTCATAGTCATGTCACTCAATACCAAATTTGGTGTATATCAAGCTAACGAAACGGCCGCGAGCACGCCATGAGCGTGGCATGGAAGTTATGTCGCACATGACAAGTCATGATTTCCATATTACCACTTGTCATTTATGTTCGTCATGCAATCATGTCACTCAATACCAAATTTGGTGTATATGAAGCTAACGAAACGGCCGCGAGCGCGCTATGAGCGTGGAATACAAGTCATGTCGCTCATGACATGTCTTTGATTTCCATATTACCGCTAGTCATTTATGTTCTTCATACAGTCATGTCACTCAATACCAAATTTGGTGTATATTGAGCTAACGGAACGGCCGCGAGCGCGCCATGAGCGTGGAATGCAAGTCATGTCGCTCATGACATGTCACGATTTCCATATTACCACTAGTCATTTAAGTTCGTCATATAGTCATGTCACTCAACTCCAAATTTGGTGTATATTGCCACCTGCCTGTAATGGGTTGAGGGCAAGAGCGGCTCACACCCTAGGAAAGAAAAGAAGATCGCGTGCGTTCTTCTTCTCCGCTCGAGAGCCAGCCGCGATGGACGCGTTTTTGAAGAGCCGGCTACTCGGTGGTTGATTAAAAGACCCCAGCACATCTAAAGTCTTGTGACACTGGTGGAGGTGCTGGGTAGCCCTCACAGATGTTGCAGACCCCTCCTGGGAGTCGCCCTACGAGCCCAGTCGCAGTTAACACCCCCGTGCATCGAGCCAGCCGCCGAATCTGGGGATTGCCTCCTGAAGTCGACGATACGGTTCCTACCACTTCGACAGGTATGACCAGCGCTTCGGTTCAAACAGCTCCAACCGGCACGGAAAGCGCAATGCCGAACCGGTATACATTAGAGAGCCCACGGGTCCCGGCGACGTTCCACGGCACAGAGCGCGAAGACGTCGAAGATTGGTTGGTCGACTTCGAGCGCGTAGCCGCGTTGAACCAATGGGACGATGCGGCGAAACTAAGTCGTGTCTACTTCTACCTGGAGGACGGGGCGCGCACGTGGTATCAGAATCGTGAGGAGCAACTGACGTCGTGGCGCGAATTCTGTCGTAGGCTTCTGGAGACCTACACCAGTGCTGATCGCCAAGAACGAGCGGAACGAGCGATTCTGGCCCGTGTCCAGTTGCCAAACGAAACTGTGACCACATACGTCGAAGACATGACACGCCTCTTCCGACGAGCTGACCCCAGAATGGCGGAGGATAAGAAGTTGCGCCATCTGATGCGCGGGGTCAAGGAGCAGCTCTTTGCCGGCCTCGTGCGGAGCCCTCCGAAGACGGTCGCGGAGTTCTTGGCCGAGGCTGTGACCATGGAAAAGATGCTGCAGCAGCGCTCCAACCTGTATAAGAGACAGGTCAATGGTATGTCCGCTGCTGACATTGTCACCACCACTGGAATCAACAATGAATGCCTACGAGAACTCATACGTTCTGTTGTGCGCGAGGAGTTGCACAAGGCTGGCGTGACGCCTCATCCTACGTACGGCTCTATTGCAGCGGTTATCAAAGAGGAGCTGCACCAGGCCCTCCGAGACACCTTGCCTCTTGACAGCGCTGCGCCAGCTCCTACTGACTACCGCCGCGAGACGACCTATGCGGACGCCTTAAAGCGCCCTGCTGTCTCTCCGCCACTGTTCGTTCGTGCTCCTCCTACCGTGTCGCTCCAGTCGGCGCAGTTCATACCGCAGTACGACGATAGGTACACGTCGCCACCCTTTGTCCGTGCCGCTGCAGTCACCCATCGTTCGGAGCAGCCGGGCCACTACATCGACGATAGGCGCACGTCCCCTCGGAAGTCAGATGTTTGGCGTACACCCGACCGCCGACCTCTGTGCTTTCACTGCGGGGAAGCTGATCACTTGTACCGCCAGTGCCCATACCGCCGCCTTGGGCTTCGTGGTTTCTCTGCGTATTCGCCGCCACCCAGGTACGGCCAGCGACCCCGAGATATCGAGGACTACCTGGCTCAGCAGCGCATGCCATCGTCAGCCGGGCATCAGTCGCGCTCACCGTCGCCGAGGAGATTTTCACCTCCGCCCCAGCGATATACTGGGGCGCGGTCACCCAGTCCCCACCGGGAAAACTAATTGAAGCGACCTCTGGGGGCGGGGTCGCTGACGGACGAAGTGCTGAAGACCTCCGATCGACGCAGAGACGCAGGGATACTGATCCGACATCACCTGTTGCTGCACGGTACGACCGGCTTTCGCTCGACATACCAGTGACAATTGATGGTTACGCGGTTGATGCATTAGTGGACACCGGCGCAGACTACTCTATACTGAGCGGAAAACTGGCAAAGCATCTAAAGAAAGTAGTCACGCCGTGGCACAACTCGCAGATCCGGACGGCTGGTGGCCATGTCGTTACTCCACTGGGCGCCTGCGCAACTAGAGTTCAGATTGAAGGGCATACATTCGTCGCAAGCTGCCTTGTCCTACGCGAGTGCTCCCGCGACGTTATTCTTGGAGTTGACTTTCTGCAGGAGTATGGCGCTATTATTGACCTGCAAGAGCGTCGTGTCACGTTTTCAGCTGAGCGAGCAATCGATGTACAGGACGACGAATGCCGTGTCGACGTACTTCGTGTTTCTGCAGATAGCATAACGCTTCCTCCACGAGCAAGTGTCCTAGTCGACGTCACATGTAGTGGTTTGGGCGATGGTGAAGCGGTGGCCGAAACGAACTTGGAGCACCTGATGAAACAAGGCGTTTGTGTAGCCAGAAGTGTCGTACAGCTTCGTGGTGGCCGATCGCAATTGCTTGTTACCAACTTTAGCAACGAGCATCGACACCTCTTCCGCGGCACTTCTATCGCCTTTGCCAACGAAGTAGCAAAAGTTAGCAACTGTTTCCCCTCGGAAGCAGCGGACACCGCAGACACAGCACTGGGTCATATCGACATCAATCCTGCGCTGTCGACCGATAACCAGACTGCGCTGCGCACGCTCTTGTTCGAATTCAAGTCCTGCTTCGCAAGCTCCTCAAAGGTGCGTCAGACATCCATCACTCAGCACAGGATTATCACGTACGAGGACGCACGTCCGATCAACCAGCACCCTTATCGCGTGTCGACAAAAGAACGCGAAGCAATACGTACGCAAGTCCGAGAGATGCTTGACGATGGTGTCATCGAACCATCCAACAGCCCGTGGTCGTCGCCGGTAGTCCTTGTTAAAAAGAAAGACGGGACACTACGCTTCTGCATCGACTACCGGAAGCTTAACAACGTGACTAAAAAGGACGTGTACCCGTTGCCGCGTATCGACGACTCTTTGGACAGACTTCGCCATGCCCACTATTTCTCTTCGCTTGATCTGAAAAGCGGGTACTGGCAAATTGAGGTAGATGAGCGAGACCGCGAGAAAACAGCCTTCGTGACTCCAGACGGCCTCTACCAATTTAGAGTGCTCCCTTTTGGCTTGTGTTCGGCGCCGGCAACATTCCAGCGAATGATGGACACTGTCCTCACAGGGCTGAAGTGGCAGACTTGTCTTGTGTACCTTGACGATGTGGTGGTCTTTTCTGCAACATTCGAGCAACACCTTCACCGCCTGCGGAGTGTGCTAGAAGCAATCCGATCGGCAGACCTCACACTCAAGCCGGAGAAGTGCCACTTCGGTTATGAGGAGCTTAAGTTTCTTGGGCATGTAGTAAGCACCAGTGGTGTCCGGCCCGATCCAGACAAGCTTGCCGCGGTTGCCGCGTTACCAGCCCCTGTCGATAAGAAAGCCGTCCGGCGCTTCCTTGGCTTGTGCGCCTACTATCGTAGATTTATTCACGACTTTTCGCAGATAGCGGAACCCCCTGCCTCGGCTTACAAGGGATGACACGCCATTTGTCTGGAATAATGAGCAACAGGCGGCTTTTGCTGAACTGCGACAGCGCATGCAATCAGCACCCGTTCTCGCTCATTTCGACGATGATGCTGATACAGAGGTGCATACTGACGCCAGCAACATTGGTCTCGGCGCAGTGCTCGTTCAGCATCAAGATGGAGTGGAAAGTCATTGCCTACGCCAGCCGCTCACTATCTCGTGCTGAGGCGAACTATTCGACTACGGAGAAAGAGTGCCTCGCAGTCGTATGGGCCATCACCAAGTTTCGCCCCTACCTTTATGGTCGCCCCTTCAAAGTAGTGACGGACCACCATGCCCTCTGTTGGCTGGCAAGCATGCGGGACCCTTCAGGACGACTAGCACCGTGGAGCTTGCGGCTGCAGGAATTTGACGTCACCATCGTTTATAAGTCTGGCCGTAAGCATGAAGACGCTGACACACTGTCGCGCGCACCACTTCATCTCGTCAGTCAGGGAGCAGAGGATGACGACGGTTTCCTGGGCGCCATTAGCTCATCGGACTTGAGCACACGGCAGCGAGATGACGTAGAGATCCGACCAATCATCGACCATCTAGAGGGCTGCGACACAGCCATCCCACGCCATCTTGCCCGCTCGTTGGCGTCGTTCTGCCTGCGAGACAGCGTGCTGTACAAGAAGAACGCTCGTTCGAACGACCGTGCTTACCTCCTGGTGGTTCCTCGAGACATGCGAGACGACGTCCTCTTCGCTTGCCATGACGAACCCACGTCTGGCCACCTAGGCTACTCACGAACACTTGCCAGAGTGAGCGAGAGGTAGGCTACTATTGGCCCGGACTTTCGGCAAGCGTCAAACAATACGTTAAAGGCTGTCGTGAAAGCCAGCGCCGAAAGCAACCATCTGTTAAGCCGGCTGGCTTACTTCAGCCCATTGAAGCACCTTGCACGCCGTTCGACCAAGTCGGCATGGACATTCTCGGGCCATTTCCCCTCTCTACTGATGACAACAAATGGGTGATCGTCGCGACCGACTACTTAACACGCTACGCTGAGACGCAGGCGATATCACGAGCCACGGCTTCCGAGGTCGCACAATTCTTCATGCGCCACATCGTGTTACGTCACGGTGCTCCTTCCAATGTAATAACGGACAGAGGGACAGCATTCACGGCGCAGCTTATGGACGAAGTTTTTGAACTAAGCAACACCAGATACCGAAAGACGACGGCGTACCATCGGCAGACCAACGGACTTACCGCACGACTGAACAAGACGCTCGCAGACATGATCGCAATGTACATCGACGTACAGCACAAAACATGGGACCGGATCTTGCCTTACGTGACCTTCGCGTATAACACCGCCGTGCAAGAGACCACGCGATTTACACCATTTCGGCTTCTCTACGGCCGCGAAGTGCAGACCATGCTGGACTCAATGCTACCGTGTCAAGACGCCGACGAGTTGACAGCCGACGCCGAGGAATTCGGAGAGCGTGCCGAGGAAGCTCGACAGCTCGCGCGACTGCACATCGGCCAGCAGCAGCAGGTAGACGCACGACGCTATAACCTTCGCCACAGGGAAGTGTGCTACAATCCAGGAGACCAAGTTTGGGTGTGGACGCCCATTCGCCGCCGTGGCCTCAGTGAAAAGCTACTGAGCCGGTATTTTGGCCCGTGTAAAGTTCTACGCCGCGTCAGTGACGTGAACTACGAAGTGATCCCGGACTCAACTTCGCAGGCACGAACCAGGGCACAACCGAGCCCTGATGTGGTTCATGTTGTGCGCATGAAACCGTACATTGCGCGTTCGTAACTGTTCTTTTTTTTTCGTCGTTCACCGGTCTATGTTTATGCTTTTTATATATGTTTGTGAACTTGTTTGTTCGTTCATTAACTTTGTTTATTGTTACGTTTTTTATTTTCTACTTTCCCTTTATCCGGGGTTTTGTATTTCCTTTTCTTTCCACGCGCCTATGTTGCAGCATCGACGCGGTGCTATTTCTTCCTGTTTCTCTCTTGTTTCTTCTTTTTTTCGGAAGGGGGGATAATGCCACCTGCCTGTAATGGGTTGAGGGCAAGAGCGGCTCACACCCTAGGAAAGAAAAGAAGATCGCGTGCGTTCTTCTTCTCCGCTCGAGAGCCAGCCGCGACGGACGCGTTTTTGAAGAGCCGGCTACTCGGTGGTTGATTAAAAGACCCCAGCACATCTAAAGTCTTGTGACAATATCAAGCTAACGAAACGGCCGCGAGCATGCTATGAGCGTGGAATACAAGTCATGTCGCTCATGACATGTCATGATTTCCATATTACCACTAGTCATTTATGTTCGTCATACAATCATGTCACTCAATAACGAATTTTGTGTATATCAAGCTAACGAAACGGCCATGAGCGTGGAATGCAAGTCATGTCGCACATGACAAGTCATGATTTCCATATTACCACTTGTCATTTATGTTCGTCATGCAATCATGTCACTCAATACCAAATTTGGTGTATATCAAGCTAACGAAACGGCCGCGAGCGCGCTATGAGCGTGGAATACAAGTCATGTCGCTCATGACATGTCATGATTTCCATATTACCACTAGTCATTTAAGTTCGTCATACAGTCATGTCACTCAATACCAAATTTGGTGTATATCAAGCTAACGAAACGGCCGCGAGTCTGCCATGAGCGTGCAATGCAAGCCATGTCGCTCATGAAGTCATGATTTTCATATTACCACTTGTCATTTATGTTCGTCATACAGTCATGTCACTAAATCCCAAATTTGGCGCATATCAAGC
Source organism: Rhipicephalus appendiculatus (assembly GCA_030522465.1). NCBI lineage: Eukaryota > Metazoa > Arthropoda > Arachnida > Ixodida > Ixodidae > Rhipicephalus > Rhipicephalus appendiculatus. Next base: position 18,853 of record JALIZH010019975.1, read on the forward strand.
TAACGAAACGGCCGCGAGCGTGCCATGAGCGTGGCATGTAAATCATACATTTCATGACAAGTTAGTGATGATTTTCATGATATGACCAGCTATTTATGTTCGTTATACAGTCATGTTACGCCATACCAAAATTGGTATAAATCCAATTAACGATACGGCCAGGAGAGCACAAAGTCGTAGGCGGCTAGATAGATAGCGGGATAGATAGATAGATAGATACGCTTAAAGTTGCCGAAGTTCGCTGAGAAATGCTTCGCATTTAAAATCGCAAGCATGGCAAACCGCACAAATACCTGTACTTCAGGAATTTATTGTACGAATCCCACCCTATCACTGTTGCACGAATCCACCTGCTTGCACGAATCCCCCCCTATCCACTGTTCCTGCATAAATGCGCATGCGTTCGTTGCCTTGTATTGCTAGAAAATGCAACGCCTGTTGTTTCAATAAAAATAGTTGGAGTAGCGCCCGTCCTGTCATGTACTTCTCTTCTTGTCCTCGTAAAATGCAGCGCTACAATATTTTAAGTAAGAATGCACCACCAACTAGCCCCGCAGCGTGTTTTGTTAAGTGAACGTTTCACCCCTAGCGAAGTTCCTGTGCTTGCTTTCATCGAACTACTGCTTCGATCGAGAACTTAATATGGTCCACGAATTGATGTGTTCGTGTAGAGTTGACATGATAAGTAAAAATCACAAATAAAGTTAGAATGTTAAGCATAACAGGAGATCGGCAGCTGGTTCAATGCGGCTGACAGTTGAAGTGATGCCTCTTCATGAAGCAAGTACATTAGCGAAAAAAAGCCCAGACTTCCTAGAACACAGGCGGTCGTTTGACTGATTGTGTGTTGATCGAAAGGAGGTGTTCAGGCATGCCATTTGTCCGCATTTCTCCGCTCGGTACGTTGATTACGCTGAGCAACATCGTTGTACACGCCGGGGATCGATATTATGGCGAAATTTTCATAGGCCTCATGAGAAGGGCAACATTGTGAAAAGCCGGCGTAAGGCACAAAAACCACATGAATCACAAGCACCACCCACATGTCTCCTCCAGATACATGAACAGCGCGCTCACTTCATCTTTGCGATGTTCGCGTGATAAATTAAAAGTAAAACCTCTCACTCCACCATCCATCCAAACAGTGTGAAACCGAGATAATAAAGAAGATAAATTAGATGAAGCTGTGGCGCAACAGACAGAATGGAAAGCTTCCGCGGTGCGGCGGCGGTCGCTTGGAGAATATCAAGAAGCAGCGCTGTCTCGACTCGGCTCACTGATGTCTAGGGCAGCTAAAGCATGACTGTGCATATATATGGCAATAATTAAATTAAATTAAACGAGTACTGAGCCAATAAATGAAGCCTAATTACTGAGAGAGATGTTAAAGAAGTTAATTAGCGAGAGCTCATATCTGAACGTTGGACGTCGATATGAAGTGCATGATAAATTAGCCACACTGGATTGCTTGCGCTTTGGAGTCATCTTGGTCGAAGGCATAAATGATTCTGTCAGTTTTATTAGGAATTCAGGATAAATAATAGATTTGGCGGGTTTCTGGAATCTCGCGAGATTCAGTCGAATTATGATTTAAGCTCACACTGCTGCGTTTTCGCCAGCATCGCTTCAAGGAAGCGATGCTGTTTGTTCCTCCAGCGATATGATTTATTTGATGTATCGGATCGGCAAACAACACAGTGATTAGCTCAGCAAAGAGCAAGAAGCCTGGAATAAAAAGGGCAGGATCAGAAATGACCAGCATGCAGGGAAATAAAGCCAATTTTGCTATTTTCACTGACAGGAGCCTCATTAGTTAGGAGGTGGTAATTATTTTTAACAGCGAAGCCGCTCAGCAACTCGTTCCTTCTTCACCCCGTACCTAAAAGCTATCGTCATTATAAACTGGTATGCGCCATGGAAATTAGCTACACCCCTGTACTCACCACTGGTCCACTAAAAATGAAGAAGGTAACAGTTAGCCCAAAAAATGGGTATGTGCCACAGAAATTTCTGCGGCTTATCAGAAAACAATCATCATCATAAACGGGTATGTGCCACAGAAGTCGGGTAAATTTTAGGCGTGTGGGAATATTCGAAATTTCCAATATTTTTCGAATAGTGCTTGGTATTCGATTCGATTAGCACTGGAATTTTACTGCTTCAACTATTAGTACTTCCCAAAGACAAATACAGTCAACGTCTGATTTGAAGTGACCCATTCAGATTTTTAGTATGCTTCACCTCATAGCACTTTCGTATTGCGTTAAAGCCATTTTTCAGGCTGTGCTACGGTCGCAAATGTATTGACTCAAGAAAACGCTGGTTCCAACATGGAGATTTTATTTACTTTATTTATTTTTACATAATGCAGCCCTATACAGGGCTATAGCAGAAACGGGACGTTATACAATACTAAAAACAGGTAAGAAATGCAAGAAAATAACACAAATGGCAAAGCAAGAACACACGTAACAAAGCAATATTGAAAATGAAGTTGCTTACACATTAGAAAGATGCTCATCAATTGGATCAATGAAGTTTTTTAGCTGCAAGCCACGAATGTTCACCAGGCAGGGAATTCCAAAGCGCTATCGTACGTGGAAAAAAAACTGTATTTAAATGTATTAGTGCGAGCAAAGAAAGGCGTTAATGTTTAAAGCGTGGGAACTGCGAGTACAACCTTCATCAGAAAATGTGATGCGGTTACCGCCAGAAAGGCCGGAGGAGGAGTTAATTATTGCCTATCAAAATTTTAAAGCTTCGTTCTGGTATCGCGAGAGTTGTGGTGGAATGTTCAATGAATGAAGAGCTAAGGTCGGTGAGAAGTTTTGACTGTAGTTATGAAAAATGAATCGGATAGATTTTTGTTGAATGTTATCTAGTGAGCTTATTTCACAGTGTTTGAAGGGAACCGGACCACGGATGCATATTCGATAACAGGGCGAAGCAGTGATTTATATAAAAGCAGTTTAGTGTCACGAGGGGCGTTAGGTAAGGTGCGGCGCAAATAACCTAATTTTAGAGGCGAAGCTCCTTAGGATGTGGGTTCTGTCCCTCCTCTGTAGTAGTAGTAGTAGTAGTAGGTAGGTAGGTAGCCACGTGTAGTGGAATGTACCCACTCCACGTGATAAAGATGACGATGACGCAGTATAGTGGAATGTACCCACTACACGTGATAACGATGAAGTGTAAGCGCGTTACAGTAAAGTGGAATGTACCCACTACACGTGATAAAGATGACGATGACGCAGTATAGTGGAATGTACCCACTACACGTGATAACGGTGAAGTATCAGCGCGTTCCAGTATAGTGGAATGTACCCACTACACGTGATAACGATGACGATGATGCTGATGACCATGAAGTATAAGCGCGTTCCAGACCAACACATTCTCTTTCTGCCATGGATGAAAACGATCGAGCTTCGCCCACTCATCATCATTCACTTCGTGGATATGGCGTGATTTTTTCAGAGCTCTGCCGCAAACGTAATCGGCGTGGCTAGTCCACGAGAGGTGTTCGGTTGAAATGACTCTCAAGTATTTGTACTGTGAAACTCTGTTAAGTAGGGTGCCACCTAAAGAATAATCAAAACAGAGAGGGTTACGCCGATTGGTAAAAGACATCACCACAGTTTTAGTACAGTTAATGTTCATTTGCCGCGTTTTACACCAGATGCCAAAAGACGTGAGTGATTGCGCGAGACGATAATGATCATCGATGGAATTGATAGTTTCATATAGAACACAATCATTTGCGTAGAGTCTTATTTTAGAGGCCGTGCTATGAGGTAAATCATTAATGAATAGTAAAAATAATAAAGGGCCTAGGACGGATCCCTGTGGAACGCCGGAGGTGACGTCAATGGGAGATGATTCTGTCTGGTTGAAAGAGACAAATTGTGAGCGCGCATGAAGAAAACTAGGCAATCCAAGAAACAATACGAGGGTTTTCGAGAATGACGTTTAACTTTAACGGCAGCTTAGAATGAATCACGGAATCAAAGGCTTTGGAGAAGTCAATGAAGATGGCATCTATTTGATTGCCTAGATCTAAATTATAAGAAACGTTATGGAAATTATAAGATGATAGATGGGGTAGAGGTGGGGACTCAATTAATGCTGTTTTGGACCTGAAATTTAGGCAGGAAGTATGAAAAATCCGCTGCCAAAGATTTTTTAGCGCGCAAAATTTCCGGTGTTCTTATGTATTGACGTCTACGAGGCAGATTTGGATCTCCGGACTCGAAGGAATCACACCCTTCTCCATCACATCAGTTGGGCTTCCACAGTAGTTGAAAGTGGAGGAGAGGCTGAGGAAATGGCATGTTTGCCGTTCACGTGTAAAGTGTTGTCGGCAACACTTTGATTGCACCAAATCGTGTGCATAAATTCAAAATCGGCCTCTGCATTGCCTCATTATTGATAAGACAACCATGAAACAGCACCCCGCCAGCGCTTCATCAACCCAGCCAAAAGAAAGACTTTCATGTTGCTATCTCACAATAATATGCTTACGAATCCTCTTCAATTTTTTTTCTGCAACTTCGCTTCGAAGTATTCGAGAAATATTCCAGAAATATTGGAGAAATATTCGATAAATATTCGATTCGCACTCACACTTCAATATTCGAATTCGCTTCTCCCCCAAAATATTGCTATTCGCACAGCTCTAGCAATTTCTACTGCCCACAACTTCTACTGAAAAGGAAGAAGGCAACAGTAAGCCCACCAAATGGCTGCGAAGTGGCGGCAGCGAGCCGAAGACCCCGTGTACGTACAACGAGACAATGCAAGGGAGCAGGAAAGACGGCGGCTGAGAAGATTCCGAAAGGATGGGAGGCTTACGCCAACGGCAACGTTCCCGTGTCGTCTCTGTGAATGTCTGTGGTTTAACTCGAACCTGTCTGCGTCGAGAATCAACGTATAAACAAGCTAGCATCACCTAGACAAAGCCTAGCAACAACCCAGAAGGAACCTAGCAATAACCTGCATCATCTAGCTAAAGTCTAGAAACAACCTAGAAGCGACCAGATTAATCTTCAGAATTGTCCACTTTTGCTGTTTCAAGTCTGGCTTGGCTTTGTGGAAGCTTCGCCAATTTTTTTCAGTAGTATACAAATCATTTTCTTTTTCGCAAAGATAGTGCCAAATATCAGTGCAGTAATTTTTCACGCTTAAGCGCTAACGTCAAACGTAATGTGTTTTTTTTATTCTCGAAATTTTTTTTCCTTTTTCGTAGATTTCCTATTCGCGGCAACGACAATCCGGAAAGCGGCTTCATTAGTACATCCGTGCTTGGTACGCGTACATTTCTGCGTTTGTCGGTGTCATCTGATGGGATCCCTAAAGCTTTTTCACTATCCCGGTATTTCCAACGTTGTCGCCTTCGCTACATTCCGCATTTCACCGGCGCCACTAATCTGGAGACGCCGCACATAATTATGATGGTGCTGTCACCACGGCCATGTCACATTTGCGTCTTCTCGTGAAAATATCCCGGATAGATGACATTCCGAGCGCAATAAAAGTGATATATGGTTGGAAGGAATGTCCTCTGCCATCACAATGACTCGCATGAGTAAGCTGGCTGTGGCGATTCAAGCAATCCGAGAGCAGAATGGCAAAATAATAGCAACAGAAAGAGACTGAGGGGAAGATGCGAAAAAAAAAACTACAGCACTATTGTGTGAATGTTAATAGGATTGACGAGCATAACAATTATAATTCACGATATGGCGCTCCCTAGCAAACTTACTCTAGAAGTATCGGACAGCAGCGCAAGGAACGGAACAAACAGCTGAGACATACGGTGCGCTTACCATAAATGACTGTTTTTAATGCGAGGTTGCGAACACGTGATTCAGCCTGCAGAGCAAGACACGGCGAATGATCTCTTGTGTTTCCTGCAATCACGCTATAGGCCGTATGATCTAATTGTGGAAAACAAGTTAAAAAAAAGCTCTCGACGTTAGAAAGAAAGCGTTTGGCTATTCTATAGATACACTTCTGCATGCGAATGAATCGAATAGAATGCTAAAAGTTTTTTGAAATCACATGCAATGCGAATTTGTAGAATATATTTTGGTATTGAAATCACGTGCAATGCGAATAAAGTTGGTATTGAAATCACATGCAATGCGAATTTGTAGAATATATTTGAGCACGCACAACCTTCTGGATTCGCGAAAAAAAAAAACTCGTAATGTCAGTACTACGGGAAGATACCAAACAGCAAAAGTGCACTTGTGGAACTCTACGCTCAACATCCTATAATCTGCTGTCAATGCAGGTTAAATATACCTCTCCCGGGGTACGTCACAGCGTGACGTCACCGGCGCACGTGCAAGGTGGTGGTTGGAAAAACACCTCCGCTGGTGGCTCAGCGTGGTACCGTCGCGCGGTGCTTGGGGCAAGCTTTTTTTTCGTTTTTTAAAGCTTCGACTTCATCCTACTGTTGCAAGATTAGCAGTGGTATGTGTCCGAGAACATCTACGTGTGTGGTAAAGTCCGTGACGAAAAAGTTGCCACGCTGGCTGGCTGTTTATCTTGGAGAAAGGGACACACATGGCGGCCTGTGCAAGGAACAGCGGCATCATCTTCGAAAATGTTTAGTGTTTATTGTGGCGGGTAGTGTGCGTTGAAAGGCATATATTGATTCACCTTTCCGGACGTTGGAACTGAGAACATTGTGTGTGGTGTGTGCCGTGTGAATAACGATGCATCTTGTTTGCAACAACATTGGCACTCGTTGTGGGCCGGTAGCAGTAACCGGTTGTCGCGACGGAACATCAGAATTCAACATTTTAGTTAGGGTAAAAATGCATTTGACGCGATCATCTGAGTACATCTCAGCGTTTGCGCTGCGTGCACAAAAAAAAAGTGCATGATTTCCGGGCTGAAAGATACGACTACGCATAAGCATGTTTTAGCATTGCCGAAGCTGCATATACGCTTCGCCGCGGCGAATGCGCAAACCCAATAAAGGTAACTCGTATTATCGGAGACCTCATACGTCTTAATGAAAACAGTGGAGATTCTTTTTCTCATATACTTGGTACCTTTACGGTGCGATCCTTATGTAGTGGCAATGCGCCTTACAAATTTGTGCATCAGGTCTAAGAGAGCAAAGTAAGTATGCAAACATGTTGTAGGCATCAGATGCAGCGAGGTAACTGCGCAAGAGATTATGTATATAATTAAGTTATCGGGTTAAAAATCGCATAAATGTTCACTGGGTTATGCGGAACGCCGTAGGGGAGAAATTCGCTTTAATTTTCACTGGGATTTGTTAACCTGAGCCTAACGCACGGCAAAACGTGTTTCCTTGTTTTCTTTCTTTTTCATTCATCTCCGATCAGAATCTTGCGCAGTGAGTGAGAATCTTATCCGTGACCTCGTGCACAGCAGCTCGAAACCATGCTACCGCCAATGCTGTACCTCTTTTAAATCTACAGTGCGCATGTCGCGAAGAAAGTTGAGTACGTTCACATCCATGCCATGCAAATATTTCTCAAAGTGCCAGTCACCGTTCACATGCAGAGCGTTCGCTTTTGAAGAGGATAAGATTTTTTTCATGGGTGCCATCTACGACGAGCAAATCGCCACATGTTAACCTAGCAGAATCGTGCATTATAGGCAGTGACCTTTCCTTTTAAAAGCTGTTACTTCAGAAAATAGCAATTCGCAGAAACTTCTGTCGAAGGAATGCAGACAGACGCAGCGCGGCTATGCAGGAAGGTCCCACCGGTGGAACTCTCTTGCCAACCAGCACCTGCTCCGAGGGAGGGGATTGTGGGCGGGGTGCTCGCAGTGACGTCACACTGTTTGCAAATAGGGAGAGGTCTATTGCAAGCATGCTACATGCAATTGGCTCTTATACAAGCTGTAATAAACCTCCACCCCTCCGCTAAGGTCCATCCAAAGCGCAGGTTTAGAAACCAGGCATTTGTCTCGTCTGATCTACACCACGTTTCCATATTGAAGAGATTTTTTTAATTGAAAGAGGAAATAGCCGAGTTGTGCAGTCAAGTCACTGTGTTATTGCGCAGCTATTTCACAGTGAACATGTGAAAATTATTCAGTGAATTCGTCTTCATTACTTCCATTTCCTTGTGATTGCTATGATTCAAATAAGATAGCAGCTGAATCTGATCGAAGAAGAATCTTTAGGTGCTCGTATCCCCTTCTGCGTCTTTCGGACATCGGCCTCTCAGAATGCAATCGATGTTTCTGTTTTCTGTGCTAAAATTTTGCATCCCATCATCCAACACCATTTGTAACATTCGTGGTTGCTGTGATGAAACTGCAGTCGAGACGCATGATGCATAGGTCCTTCCTTATTTATGCTTTCCACCAAATGTCCATTTGCATTGTAAAGGGTTTACAAGATACGAATGCCCCGAGAAACATAGCGGTCCTCAATGACGTAAATAATGATGGGTGCGGATGTAAACATTCACGCCGTAATTTTCTTTTGTAATCTGAAACAGGCAGACTTGAGTGTGCCATTACGGCAAACGTTTGAGAAACAGATGCTACTCTAGTAATGGTGGTATACTTCGAATCAGCCCTTTATTTATAGCTCTTCTAAATGTTTGTATTCGCGACCGCTTGTGTACACAAACCAAACGACATTTGCAGCGAGGATACCCTAAGGTGTCAGCCAAATAGGTTTCAGTAATTTAGAATTATTCAGTGTTGACGCCAACTGCTTATTTACAGCTTTATTTAGACTAACAGTGCGAACGTAAAGCATTGACACCGGAGAATAGAAAGGACAAGCACGGGAGTGTGTTTTTTTTTATTATTTTCACTCCTGTTAAGGTTTGCCGAGCACGCTGTAGTGGAAATAAGTTCAACCAACGAATGAGGACCTTCGTTCTGCTCCAAGCGAGATTCGTGCATTTAGAGTAGAACGCATGGCCTTAGCGCAATAAACACGAACCTACATTCCGTAGGCTTGTGGCATCATGCACATAAGCGTCTTCGTCGGCCCCAAGTAACTTATTTGTATACTGTCTAGAAGGCTACCCTCCTCAATCTCTCGTATTGATGCATTCGTGAACGCAACTCACGTTTAGAATTGGACATACGCCCTACTAAAAATAAAGCACGAGTTGGAAAATTTGAGCTACTAGTCCACGTGCGAAATTCGCAGACAAGAAACTTAACCAGCTATTTTTAGGGCAAAAGCTGTTATGAGATCAGCAAGAACAGCCGATTTTTGTAGCGTAGTTAGGGACGCCGCCGCTGACGTCCGTAACCGCTAGCGCTCACAATGAGAAAAAAGATATCCAGGATCGAGAGATATTTCAACCCGGGCCTTCTGAGTGACAGTCGAGTATTGCACCACAAAGCCACGTTGGTGCTTGAAACTCCTCCGTAAAATGCCCTATAAAGGCGTCATGTCGAGCAAAGACTCGCGTTAACAGGTGCAATATTTCGCGGTACAAAATTAACAAAAAAATCACCGCCCAAGCACTCCGTACAAATGGTTAACCAGCGAAGCTGAAATGTGCGGCCCCGGTGTTTAGCAGTGGGTTCAACTCGACGCTGCACTGAAGTCTTCCACAATTATCTTTGCCAGGTTGTGGTCGAACCACAGGCGGTCACAGACGTCGCAGCCGAAGCCAAAGTGCCGCTGGAGAAACTCTCGCCCAAAGCGGGCGTTTGCCCCGGTGAACGCGCTCCCGCAATCATCACGTCGACGCTGTTCTGCCCGCATCGCCGCTTCTTCGGGGCGCCGCTGCTGCAAGCGTTTGACCCTGCAAGCGTCGTACCCAAACTGGCGCGAGCTTGGGTACGACGCTCAGAACGACGTAACTGATAGCACATCCAATGGAGACCACTCGTGACACAGATGCCGAGCGGTATTTCGTTTCTCCTAGCCATGTACAGCTTTCGCTGCAATAACGACCCGGTGTCAAGCAATGCCAATTGCGTAACGAGAGTGGGTGGTTTAAAGCTTCCTACTAAAAAATTGAAGGACACTTTGTACATTCCAAAGTCTGTACGGCGAAAGCGTGTGGCCATTCGCCTGACTATACCATGTGTTTTTTAGGAGCGAAGCTCCCTTAGGCCGGCACCCCGCCGTCGCCGTCGCCGTTGAAGCTACCTGGCATGGTGCCAGCTGTGGCGTCCCCCCTCACGTGCGAGGATAAATGAGCTTTATGAGCGCTGGAACGCGGATGGCGTCTGCACGATGCGCAAAGCGCGATAATACGAATGCATGCGAAACAGGTGGCATAATATTCTCCCTCTCCCTCTTTCTTCGTCTCTGCCCTCTCCCCTCAAACCGGCGAACGCGCGTTCCTGCACCGAGTGCAGCAGACGCTCTCCACGCGCAAGCAAAGGCGCGTGGCGTAAAAAAAGAACACTTCGCGTTAAAAGGAAGCCAGTGTTCTCCCTTTGCCACACACACACTCTGCTGCCATGGACGGCTACAGTTTCCTCCCGTGCTCCCATCTCTTCCTTCCTCCGACAGTACAGCCACTGCGGGTTCGTCCGTTTCTGCGAGTACTGGAAATCTGACCTACCCGACGTGGACACCTACAGCGAACTCTACTTTCGCGAGATTATTGGCATCGACCGAGACACTGAAATGACAATCTGCCTCGCATCCTTCGAATGGTTCAACAGTTTCAAAAGTACATAGTCATTTGCGTCCCATTTCTAAGGAGCTTCGCTCATCGGTTGTATTCGTACACGGAACTGCTAGTTTTAAATGCGAATGCATTTCATAGTCGAGGGCTATGTCAGGCATCCGGCGTTGGCGTTGGCGTTGTCCGCGGAGGAGGAGGAGGAGGATAGGTTGAGGAGGTGTGCGCGCCGGCAGGTGTTAGATGTGAAGCATCTTATGGCGAAGCTTAATCCGGTGGTGGTGGTGTACGGCGTGACCGCCCTTACTGCGCATGCGCAAACCCTTTCAAAAAAAAATAAAGATAAAAAACCTCCTCTCTCCCCTAGGCATCCCTCCCCGCGGCAACCACACCCTCACTGCGCATGCGCCTCCCCTCCTCCCTCCCCTGCTACGCTCCCCCCTCTCTCCTCTAGGCATCCCCTGCCCGCGCCGTCCACACTCCCACTGCGCATGCGCGTCCCACCTCTCTTCTTCTCTCCTACGCTCCCCCTCTCTTCTCTAGGCATCTCTGCCCGCAGCGTCCACTCCCCACTGCGCATGCGCACCCCACCTCTCTCTCCTCTCCTACGCTCCCCCCCTCTCCCTCTCTCGCCTGGCGACGCCGACACAGGCAGCGTCTGCTAGCGAGTTTCTTGGTTGAAAAAACCGACTGCTCGCGCTGCACAACCGTTCACTGGCCACCCCGTATATATGGCAATGAATCTTGACCTCCAAGGTGGTGCCGGTGGGAGATTTCTCCTGTGCGTTGTTGAACAATAAAAATTCGCAGCGTGCGCGTTAACTAAAAGCGGTCTGCGGCGGAGCTCGGCGGAGCTATATATGAAAAAAAAAATTAAAAAAAATAAATAAAAAAGTTAAAAAAAACAAGAAAAAGCAAAAAAAAAAAGGCGCTGCGCCGTGCTCCCCGACCGGGCTGCAGAAATTAGGCGCCTTTTTCCTTCTTCAAACCACAACCACCATATATAAATGGAGTGAAGCGCGCGCGAAATGCATTCGCATTTCCTCACGATTCCCCTTCGGGGAGGTGGGGGCTTTTTTTCTTTTACAAGTGGGTTAACACACAAACAGAATGTGTGGGTGTTTTCTTGTTTAATTTTTTTACCGCGAATCGCACCGAGACGCGAGACTAATCTCCATTCGCATGCGCTCGTATTCTCTCGCGCTTTGCGCATCGTACAAACGCCATCCGCGTTCCAGCGCTTAAATTGACGGACCCTTTGTAAATTCCAAAGTGTGTTCCGCGAACGCCTGTGTCCATTGAGACGGCGTCGGTCAGAATGATTCCAAACGCTGGGCGCAGCGACGCTACGCAAGCAAAGCGTGAGCGCTGTAGAGTTCCGACGCGACCAGCGTTTGTTTTCGCACCTTGGGCGGCCACCTGGCTCCATGCCACGGCTTGGACGGACGGACGGCACGGACAGACGGGCGGACGGACACGGACGGAAGGACGGACGTGAGCATGAGATATTAAAGGCTTTCGCCTTAATAGTGATCGCTCCGGCATAATTCTTCGTCGTCATCAGCCACATCACTGAAGCGCACTGAATACCTTATATATGTGTAACGGGTAAGTCGCTTCACCACAGATTAATTAATAATGGCGTAGTGCGTACTGCCCTTGTCCGCGAAACTATGATTGTTTATGACGTTGTGGGTAACCACCAAATCTACTTCTAGCAGTCGCCCCAATAGTGCTTGCAAGGCGCTCTACTTCTAGTAGTCGCCCCAATAGTGCTTACAAGCGCTCTAGCAGTGCCACTCCTCTAGCTTTCGCTATGACTCTGCTGCGTGTTATGCGCAGGCCTGGCCTGTTTCTATGTGTCGTGCTTGATTTCAATAGGTAATTAGTGGTTGAAGAAGAATTGCCGCTACAATTACCGTTTTGACGAAGTGTATTTCGCCTTGAAGATGTTATATCAAACATCATGGCTTCTGTGAGCCGCAAGTATCCGCTGACACCACGATCGATTGCTTTTATGAACTTTCGCGTAATACTGCAGAACACATGCACCTACGGCTGCGCGTAAAACTGGAAAATGTTTAGACATGCAGTGTACTTAACATCCTTGGCAATGACAAAAATTGTGCACTATTGAAAGTCACTTAGGGCTTTTAATGTAGAGAACATTGAGAGCAGACATGTTAGGTATCATTAATATTTATCGCAGTTTAAACAAGAAAATATTCACCAACGTGGGCACAAGGGTTATAAAGCGGCAGAAACAAGAGATCAACATTTTAAGACGCGTGCTGTATATTCTTTTCCACAGTTTCATATGCTTTGATTTTGTCCCTTTGTAGTGTTCAACGAAATTTTTTAAGGCACCCATTTTCCGCCTTTGCCGTCATCGTCATCATCAGCAGTTACTTGCAAAAGTAATTGCAGAAAGGTGCACTAACTGAGCAGAATTGAGAGATGTACAATACTGGAGTTGCTCTGCATGGCTGTGAAGCATTTTTGGAGCTGAAGAATCGCTATATCATCCATAGTTTTCAATAGCATCATTTGGAGGCGAAATCAGCGCAGCACCTCAGAGTTCAGGCTTCTTGGTATCAAGTGGACGAACCTGATTTTTTGTGTTTTGTTTTTTGTATATGAAGGGAAGTGCTTTTAGGATCTCGGGCACATCATCTTCGAAGTCGCATTAATAGCCATGCGCGCCAAAATTTAACTAAGAGTCACTTTTACACTACCGGTCTGAACCACCACCCGAACGTACATGCGTTTCTTTAGAGGTAAGGGAAAAACCTACGCTTGCGTATAACTTCCAGGTTGTCCACGTTTGCCTCAGTCCTTCGGGAGGAAATGATGAAGTCGTTAGAAAGCCAGATGGAGACTGTTCGTTGCAAAAACATATAGAGAGAGAGGCATAGGAACGGCAAGGAGGTTAACCACGTTGTACCCGATTTGTTACTCTACGCAGAAGGAAGGCGGAAGGCGAGAAAAAATAATAGATATTTTTACGAGTGTGTATATAACCACTGGCATGCTACTACGCACTGGAATGGGGAATGGGACTAAACGATTCCAGGAGAGAGGGTAAAATAGTATTAAGAAGAAAGAATGTAAACAAATATTAAATGCATACTAATGAAACGGCGCCACAATGGGAAGACGAAAGCACACGAAAAAAAGGGAACACGAAACACAAGCGCTTTGTTCTTTTCTGTATGAAATAGTCAATAAAGCTTTCCGATTAGGCTAATTTATGACAGGTATTGAAATAGTGTCAAAAACCATGTCGCTGTTGCGAAGGGCCAGGCACTGGACATAACAGGCTGCGTAACGTCAACGGATCGTGGCAATTCATGGCTATTTGTCACTCAAACAGTTTGCTGTCTCCCCGTCGCAGTACGCGGGGCATTGAAGTAAAATGTGCTCCACTGTCTCTATGCTACCACAGTTATCACAACTTTCGTATGGGATATGATGAGGGTAGTCACGTGTAAGCACGATATAAAACGTACGATGCAAAATTGTTAGCCATGCTAGTCAGTGTGGCGAAACGGTATGTAAAGATGCTTAGGCAAAGAAATCAAGAACGGAAGGCACATGTAAGAAATTTTAATTATCCAATTCTACCAAGCTACCGATTCTACCGATGCTACCAAGCTAACGATAAATAATCATCACCAAGAAGCTCCAAAAAAGCGCCGGGACTCTCGCGAAGAAGCCCAAAAGAAGCCGGAAATTTGATTTTAGAATTCTTGAAAATACTTTTAATTATCATAACTCAAGTATGAAGGGTAGTTGCAAAATTCACTTTAATTATTTTATACAGGGAAAAATCCTCGCAACTATGAACGAATGCACATATTTACTTTTTAGAGTTGTCTCCATGGTCCCCATTCGATTGAACGCCCGTTTGCCATTGCATGATTAACGTTACTTGTTCATTCTCCCAACGCATGTCTAACCTCAACACCTAACTACTCAAAGTAATCGACAAACGCACTCTCAGTGAGCGTGATGATCACTAAAATGACCATATTTGCCGGAATAATGGAAATAGGCCCCCCAAAAAGCGACGAGCGACTGAAAAATCCTGCAAGGGACAGGGCGAAAAAAAAGCCCAGATTTGCTTCTTATAACCGGAACTGGCAACTCTAGACGTAGGTGATCAGAACGTGATGCGCATGGCTGCTGGCGGCGAGGGTGATGGTGAGGGTGAGAGCGTTCGTGAGAGATGGTGACCGCATTAGCTAGGCAATCCCTCGGCCTGTGGTTCTTGGTACCACCGGCGCAGCACTGCTTGACATAGCTTCAAACCAATACGTTGGCGTGTGGTACCACCAAAGCGGCTACAGCTGACGGCCTTGCGTTATGAAGGATTGCAGTGCTCCACCGGTTCCACGAATAACCACAAACTGAGGGACTATTTCTCGGATGCAGTTACCATGTGCCAAGAAAGCTCTCGAACTCTCAGTCACCCTCTTGGCCAGCAGCCACGTGTTCCGAGTACCGCGTTTCACTCTCCTAGCGCTTTATGTCTGAAGTACGACATTAAAAACCCAAGTGGCTACACACTGTGGACTTAGCGTGTTGAAAACAGGACACAGAGGAGAAGACACAGGACAGCGCCTGTCCTGTGTCTTCTTCTCTGTGTCCTCTTTCATCACGCTAGGTCTCACCATGAATCTATTCCAGCTCGCCCAGTACACCACTCTACTTCAGTTCATTGTGGAATGGCTGAAAAGACACAAGCGCACATGCAAAAGAGACGACACGGGCGCTACAACGTATCTGTATCGTCTCCACAATGCACCATGCGTTCATACCAACTACCTCGTCTTTCCTTATTACCCAATAGTGATACATTGACCAATTGCTTCACCTAACACGCAGGGCGAGGGGAGACAAAAACGGGTGGAATTAGAGACCATGACACACGCGTGCTGTAATTATACTGATGTCATGCTAGCGGTGAAGGTGCTGCGTAATAAATCCAAAAACATCAATCATCTCGGGAGTTTGCAGATATACATGCGTGTCGATGATGCTGCTCTGCTGTACTAGCGTTCCATCTTGCCAGCGTTGTTACCGAATGTGTAACTTTCCGCAATTGAGTGGGATATCAGAGAAGAACCTGGGGATGCAACTGAGGAAGGCTGTCTGGTGCTTTTCTTCCCAACCACTGCTCCTGGGGAGGAATTGATGCACACTCGACACAAGGCGTCAAACTTTTTGGGCAAGCAAAGCTACCTTGCCTCTAGGTCGGCCTTATGCATCCGATGGCACACTGTGCACACAACGGATGATAGCAGACTGAGCGGTCGTCCTCAACTCGCTCTCTTCCCAAGTATTGGTTGGAATGTGTAGTTCACAGGCTTCTTAATGCGGGGATTTAAAAGGGCACCCTCAACCGCTTCCTTCATGTAATGCCCGCACGGAATTGGAAAGAGCACTAAAGGCCAAATTGAACGGTCATATATGGGGAGCTTTTCGGGGTTGCCTTTGATAAACTGGCAGAGACATACTATATATGAGGTACACGATGCGAGAAATCCCCATATAAGCGATCAAGGATTCGGGAAAGCCTGCCCGCTCGCGCCAAAGCTAGACGATGGAAACCTCATTGTGTTGCCATCTTTCATTTTTGCCAAGCATGAAAGAGACAACATAAAAAACATTGGCTCGCTCAAACTGGGAGTAGCGTAGCCAAGCATCGGAATATGGACACGAAAGCACATAGCGTCAGCAAAGTTTCTTAAGAAGACATAAAAAGCCCATAACGTTACGGTTGAACGGTCGCGTGCGCGACGTGACAGGCAGCTTGAACCTTGAATGCGACACAAGGCACGTATTGACCGCTATACTGCTTCATCGCATACTAGGAGGAAATTCACTGGTGCGCGACGTCACGCGGTTCGCTTTCCGGAGGGTGACCGCCATGGTGCCATTCACATCGACGTGCTCTCCCGGTTCGGCGAATTGCATTTCTTTTATGCTTTTCTCGCTCCCTATTGCTGTACTGACTTAGATTTCTTCGAATGTGTGCGGTTAGGTTTGGTTTGCTCGAATTTGTTCATATTTAGACTTCACGACTAGTTCAACATTGGCATAGCCAGGGAGGAGGGGGAGGCGGTTTAAACCCTTTCGAATCTTTCACTTTTGCATGTTTATATATACATATGCCCAAACAAACGCACACACGAACATACCTAAAACATTTTTTGAGCCCCTCCTTCTAACCGATCCAGAGAAAAACATTCTGGCTCACACAGGAGTTCAAAAGTGTAGGCCCATTGCCTACACAAGCTAGCATAAATTTTCCGGCGCTTTGTTGTACACGCGCAGTGCAAAAATAGTCAAGCTACGTGCCTGAATCGTGTTGCACGATGATTCAGGCACGTGCTTGGAACTCATAGGATAACGGTACGGTGGCGGTCTGATCTTCGCTACGAGAGTTGCTTTCAACGTGTGTTGTCGTATACCGCAATGGATTACTCTGAGGGCACCAGGTGGTTGTGTTCGAGCGATCAGTAAGGACCGCATCAACCCGAAATGCGTTTTAACAACGGCTATAAAGATACAGCTCAAAATATGACGTCACCATTACTGATTATCTTCTGCACCTTTGTCTAAATTTGTTAATAATCCGCAATTTTCTTAACACCGCTACTCACTGTTTTAATCCTGAAGTAAATCTTTCTGGATTTGTTTCAACTCGTCAACTGTTTACATCTATGGTTTTCCTTCTGATAGCCCAACATTCATAATTTTTTTTAATATGTGGGGTTTAACGTCCCAAAACCACGAGATGATTATGAGAGACGCCGTAGTGGAGGGCTCCGGAAATTTGGACCATCTGGTGTTCTTTAACGTGCACTGACATCGCACAGTACACGGGCCTCTACCATTTCGCCTCCATCGAAATGCGACCGCCGCGGCCGCGATCGAACCCGCGACCTTCGGGTCAGTAGCCGAGCACCGTAGCCACTGTTCCACCGAAGCGGACTACCCAACATTCATGCTTGCCTAATGAGCTTAATAGCAGCTTTGTTCCGACTTTTTTAAATGCGAAGCATTTCTTAGCGAACTTCGGCGACTTTGAGCGTATCTATCTATCTATCTATCTATCTATCTATCTATCTATCTATCTATCTATCTATCTATCTATCTATCTATCTATCTATCTATCTATCTATCTATCTATCTATCTATCTATCTATCTATCTATCTATCTAGCCGCCTACGACATTGTGCTCTCCTGGCCGTATCGTTAATCGGGATTTATACCAAATTTGGTATGCCATAACATGACTGTATGACGAACATAAATGGCTGGTCATATCATGAAAAAGTACGATCAAAAGTACGATTTACATGCCACGCTCATGGGCGGCTCGCGGCCGTTTCGTTAGCTTGATATACACCAAATTTGGGATTGAGTGACGTGACTGTATGACGAACATAAATGACAGGTGGTAATATGCAGATAATGACGTGCATGTCATGTACAACATGATTTACATGCCACGCTCATGGCGTGCTGACGGCCGTTTCGCTTGCTTGATATACACCAAATTTGGTATTTCGTGACGTGACTGTATGGCGAACATAAATGCCAAGTGGTAATATGAAAATCATGACATGTCATGTGCAACATGACTTGCATTCCACGCTCATGACACTCTCGTGGCCGTTTCGCTAGCTTGAAATACACCAAGTTTGGTATTGAGGGACGTGACTGTACGACGAGCATAAATGACAGGTGGTAATATGAAAATCATGAGCCTGCATGTCATGTACAACATGATTTACATGCCACGCTCACGGCGCGCTGACGGCCGTTTCGCTAGCTTGATATACACCAAATTTGGTATGGCGTGACGTTACTGTATGACGAACATAAATGCCAAGTGGTAATACGGAAGTCATGACATGTCATGTGCAACATGACTTGCATGCCACGTTCATGACACACTCGTGGCCGTTTCGCTAGCATGATATACAACAAACTTCGTATTGAGGGACGTGGCTGTATGACGAGCATAAATGACAAGTGGTAATATGGAAACCATGATATGTCATGTGCAACATGACTTGCATGCCACACTCATGGTACTCCCGTGGCCGTTTCGCTAGCTTGATATACACCAAATTTGCTGTTCAGTGACGTGATTGTATGACGAGGATAAATGACAAGTGGCAATATGCAAATCATGACATGTCATGTGCAACATGACTTGCGTGCCACGCTCATGACACCCTTGTGGCCGTTTCGCCAGCTTGACATACAAATTTTAAGGTGAAAGCCTTTAATGTCTCATGTTCACGTCCGACGTCCGCCCGTCCGTCCGTCCCTCCAGCCGTGCCCTGGCAAAGTGCCAGTTGGGCGCCGGGGCGCGCAAACGGACGCTGGTCGCATTGGACTTTACAGCGCTCGCGCTTTGCTTGCGTAGCGTCGCTGTGACCAGCGTCTCTAATCATGCAAGGAGGAAGACGCGCGCATCGCGTTCCATTCTGACCGACCCCGTCTCAGTGGGCGCAGGCGTTCGAGGAACGCACTTTGGAATTGACAGGGTGTCCGTCAATGTAAACGCTGGAACGTGGATGGCGTCTGCACGATGCGCAGAGCGCGAGAATACGAACGCATGCGAAACGGAGGCAGAGTGATCTCGCGTCTCGTTGCGATTCGAGGTAAAAAATTAAGCGAACATAAGTGGCAGGTTGTAACATGAAAATCATGACATGCATGTCATCTACAATGCCATTTACATGCCACGCTCATGGTGCGCTTGCGTCCAGTTCGCTAGCTTGATATACACCAAAATTTGTATTGCGTGACGTGACTGTATGACGAACACAAATGATAGGTCCTAACATGTAAATAATGACATGCATATTATGTACAGCATGATTTTCTCCTTGCTGGCTGCTTCGCATCACATCGATTCACACAGTGCGTGGGATCTGCCGGTTTTTCTTTTTTTTTACTGAATACATTTCTACAGGCTTTGTTACGTCTGGTGAGATCCATCGCAAAGCGTTCCTACCCGAACTAAGCATTTTGAACATTGAACCTACGGGATTCAATTTGTTCTGCGCGCTTCTTACATTTTGCACGCATGTTACTGCTAATGAAGGCAATAGTTCAGAGGCCGTAGGAGACTGCCATCGTGAGGTATTTGTTATGGGACGCTTGTTATTCTAATTTCGCCTTAATTATTAGCCTGAGAACATTACTAGCAGAAAATTGCTGCAGACAAAGACGTACCCTAAACATTACTAGCAGAAAATTACTGCAGACAAAGACGTACCCTAAAGCGGTCATCATGGAATAAAATTATTCCGTACTGTGGGGTTTCGGTTTATTTTAGTAAATGTGGGGGTTTTCTCGATTTAGACAATATGATCTCGCGCTGGTCGGCGTTGACCGGCAATGGTTCTCAAGGGGAATAGTGGTGGCAGCGGATTTTGGCCACTGACATGCTGGCGGACCAACTCAGGGCTGTTCAGCGGGCCGGTGTGGCGGCAGAGGTGCTTGGTTTCTCTGTACCGACGTGGGAGCGGCCCGCATCAGTCCCGGATTGAATCCTCAAGGCCTCAATAAATTTAGTTATACCATACGATTACTGGCAGAATTTATCTTTTCTATAAGCTTTTCGTACAAGTACGAGTAACATTTCTGCCACCCACATGCATTCTCCAGAACGACGTATGCAAGGTGCATAGCTGATGCAACTGCGCATGAAAACACACGTTCAGAAATTTACTACAATGGAGGCGAAAACGCTTGAGGTCCGGGTGCTTAAATTTAGCTGCACGTTAAGGAACCCCAGGTGGTCGAAATTTATGGAGCCCTCCACTACGGCTCCATAATATTGCCACGCGCGCTTCTTTTACTGTATTCGGTTGTCACCACGTGACAACATCGTGGTTGTGGGACGTCAATCTCCGGCAATTAAGAAATTTTCTACAATGAGTATTTCTCGTAAAAAATTAGCATTTCTTGCATTGTAGGCGCAATGCTAAAGAGGCAGCGAAACTGATCGGCTGCTTCGCTGTAGTGGTGCCGAGCCTGAACGAAGTGTGGAGCTGAGCGGCCTTCTTTGCTTCTCTTCAGTTTTCTCTTTCTTTTTCCCTGTCTTTCTCTTTCTGTCTTCTCTCTGTTTTTGCTGTTTTTTTTTCTCTGCGTTTATTTCTATTTCTTTCGCTCTTTTTCTTTATCTTCAATCTTTTCTCTCTCTCTATTTCTTTGTTTCTCTATTTCTGCATTTTTCTCTTTATTTCTGTCTTTCTCATTCTTTATATGCTATGCGCTTACTCTCTCCCCTCCTTCTGTCCATCCTCTTCAGACTCACATCTCTCCTCCTCGCCTTCACTTCCCTTTCCTACCCCCCTCGCTATACGCCTAGTGCAGGCCGACCGAAGCGCCAGTGGTGGCGAACTTGCTCGTTACTCTCGGGGCAGTGAGCAGACGTCCGCCGTAGGTTTGTACGTCGTTGTTCGTGTGTCCCCGCGTTGTTCACGTTTTTGGAGTGAAATAAGCCAGTGTCCGACGAATGTGTGTGGTGGCCGGAGCTTCAAGATATGTAAAAAAACAATTGCTGTGTGGTGGGGTGCTCAAACACCTACAAAAACTCGCCCGCAACGCGGTTTTACTCATTCCCCGCGAGGCCTTACTGACATGCCTATCTAACGGGGTCGGCGCTTCTCCGCTTTTAAATACATCGTGCGGATTCTTTCTGAAACACTAAAGCGCTAACGTACTCACACTACAGCTTTGTACAGTTTGAAGCAGGTTAGCGAGAGAATTTCAAGTTGCTAAAACAGCAGCGGGTAGCGCAGATCGACGGACGTCGCGGGATGGCATCGGCGGTGCGGCGCTAGCTCTCAGTTTATTCACCCGTACGTTTGGCGATTTCCTTATCAGGGTATTCCATCTGCAATATTAATGCCACAACTGATTTTCTTGGTGGCACTTGTTCGGCGATGGTACGTGTAATCAGCGGTAGCAAGATCGCTACATGTGCCGGCATCTCGTCGTGCGAGTTCGGAACATTTAAATATCAGTCCGCCCATACGATGTGTATTTATTAATGATACGTACAGAAACAACATAGCAACAAAGGTTGAATTTGACGAACAACGAGAACCGAACGAGCCGTCGCATCAGTGAACGAAAAAAAAAACGGCTACTTACCACGAGCTTTTGAAAGTAAAATTTAGCGCAACTTGGAAAACCCTCGAAACACTCACACATTCACACATGCTTTCACCACCACACACAGCGCTCACTACACAGTTTATTGCGCGTGACTGACCTTCATTTATACGTACAGGAAGATGCGCAAAAAAAAAACAATGATCAACAATAGTGCGCATGTGCAAAGAATCAACAAGCGATACAGGAACCAGCCACCAACCAACAAAGTTACAAAAAAAGAAAGAGATAAAGCCGCTAGGAGCACTAACATCTTGCCTCGAGAAAGGATACAACATCATTTTGATACAACATCAAGGACGGCTCGCTAACAGAACGATCCTTGTTTTTTTCAATAAAGTAAGCTTCTAATGACAGACGTGCTAATGATTTCACACGATCGCCGAGTCACTTATGCAGAAGCTGAAACGTGGAACACAAAAGGCATGAAGCTGCTTGGGATCCATCGGGTTCCAAGCCTCAAGTGATGCTGTACTTGCATAAGCTCTCCCACAACCTTTAGAAGGTGGCTGCAAGACATGGTGTGCCGCTGGTCTTTTCGGCGCCAGACAAACTCGGCAATTTGTGCCCGCGCATTTGCAACGGCAACAGACGCGGTTGCCAGAAAAAAACATGAGAAGGCCTTCGTTAAGTGCTCCACGGGGGTTCTATACTCCATTCCATTATCTTGCGGAAAAGTGTACGTCGGGCAAACCGAGAGATGCCTAAATGACCGGCTTAGGGAGCATGCGCAAAAAGTTAAGAAAAACGAGGATAAGTACGCGCATCTTGTGGCACATGGTGCCGCATGTGGATGTGAACCACGGTTTACAGATACGCAGGTTCTCGGAAGGAGCGTGAAATCATCAGCACGTCTGTCATTAGAAGCTTACTCTAAATTTTACTTTCAATATGACGAGTTACCAACTAGCCCAACAACGTTTTAATACCACGAGCTCCACTTCACAGCTGGGCTTTGTCACGCTGGTCTGAGGGACGCACCTGGCACGTATACGCACTGGGTTGTCCCAAATTCCGTTAACTTCGTGCACGTGGCCACTTTTGTGGAGGCCCGCGCCTTTCCTGCAGCTGTCACCGCAGAAGTAGCTGTCGGTGCTGTC
Source organism: Rhipicephalus appendiculatus (assembly GCA_030522465.1). Classification (NCBI taxonomy): domain Eukaryota; kingdom Metazoa; phylum Arthropoda; class Arachnida; order Ixodida; family Ixodidae; genus Rhipicephalus; species Rhipicephalus appendiculatus. Next base: position 41,766 of record JALIZH010019975.1, read on the forward strand.
AGGCACCCGAACGTACGGAAAATCGCAGCCGCGTACTTCAGCCATGCCCTGCAGCAACGCTACGCAATGCGCCGTCGTCTGCTCGGCTCCCCGAGTGTACTGTCGCCGGCGCCCGCTAGGTGGCTTTCAGTGGCGCCTCTATAGGCGGCGCACTACGCGTATACGATGCTACAAAAGGCTATTTGTAGCATCGTCAACGTGTATGGATAGCACTGTCAGCGTGTACGGATAGCAAAGTGATTAAGACGCTCGCCTGCGGATTGTGCGTACTCGGGCTCGAATCCCGCCGCCTAATGAGTAATTGTTTTCACAAAGATTTTCTCTCTTTCTCTCTCTTACGATCTCTTTGTTTTATTCTCTCTTTCTCTCCGCCCCCCCCCCTAGCTATACACCAACAAAATCGGTGCACGTGTTCCGGAAGCGAAGCAGAACATCAAGAAAAGGACGAAGAGTGCATGTGCTGGTTGGTGATGATGACAGTTTTTTGGCCACGAGAGATATTTTCCCCAGGATAACAGAGAGTGAGCTAGTTGGTAAGTATTCATTCCTAGAAGACCCAGCCGGCTCCACTTCGCGAACACTGCCGAAAGAGCGAAGCTGATGCCCGTCCTTCGTCAGGCTATATCGTACTTCTATATTTTTCAAGGAAAGAATTGGAAATTTAAAGGCTCGTTTTTCTTAGTTCGACAAAATATAAATGAGAAATTACAGACAATGATGCCAAGGAAGGTATAGAGGATGCTTATTAGTAGTAATTGTAATGTAAATGTTTCAATTCTTCCGTTCGTTGGTACTTCGGCCTCTCTTGTGCGAACATCACACTTGCCTCGGAGACGACGTGCCCGTTCTTGCGTCCTCTCTCTGAGGCTCACGTCGTGCGGCTTCTTCATCGGGAGAATGAGAAATGTTCGCCATCTTGAAAGCGCAAACTCCCACTCCTGAACACTGACACACTATTTTGCACCCAAGTGCTCCTTACCGTCACCTCATCTTGGAACGTCTCTCGAAGGTTCACCCGTTTACACCCTCCGCCCTCGCCTGTCGCAGCACCCGCAGCCCTCCCCTTCCTACCGAGGCTCACTCTCGTCGCAATACGAGGCCACGCTACATATTCACTTCAGACAACGAGAAATAACAAATGTACATTTGTCTTGTCTAGGACGGTGACAAAAATGGCACGAATGCCTGACTGAGTGTCACACCCCTTTCTCGACACACATAACTCAAACAACAAAGGCCGTTACAGGAGCATAGATTGATATATACACAAGGTTATATATGCTATACATATTTGGTAATACACATACAAGATGAATACAATTATACATTTATAGAAGTGCTGTACAGACATATACAACCTCGGACATGAAAATCTCGACTTAGAAAAGCTTCCCTGTTAAAAAGAGGGCGTGCAAACATGGACACGAGAGAATGAAGACGCCACAAACTCCGACTATCCTAGATAGTTGGCGTGTGTGGTGTCTTCACTTCTCTCTTGGGTACGTGTTTGCACGGCCTGTTCTTTAGAATAAAACATTTATCGCCGAGATAGAACAGCTTCGCTCCTATAATTGCCCCCTGTGCAGAAGATTGTCTTAACTCTCACCCTGAGAGTCTATCATCTTCACATTCATTGCACACATTTCCCGCAAGCTTAGTTTACCAAGTCACATAACCATATCACATCTAAAGCTAACAGAGCTGGGAAGCTTCCGTTACAAATTTCTGTGGTTGAAAATCGTTGACGTTGCTCTTCCATTTAATACGTACACGACCTCAGCTTCCAGTTTGGGATCCTTATCAATTTACACTAATAAGTGAGGTCGATGCCCTGCAGTATCACTCAGTCCGTTTTACACTTGAATGCAATAGAAGATTCATTGTAACAGGAATGATACTCCCGTTAAGGTTACCATCATGCTGAATTTGCGGCTAACATTTACGCTTTGCATAATTCATGACAGATATGACTATAAAGCATACCATCGGTTCCTCATGGATTAGGCGCGCGCACTTTATTCCCTTTTGTATCGATCACCGCCATAAACGTTACAATTCGCACACTAGCACAGTCGCCTTCAGAAGCTCATATATGCCTAAAAAGCAGATTGATATAATCTACCATATCACACGCGCTGCTCTTTGTAAACAAGCAACAAGTGACCTGCTCAGCAGCGGTATTTTGGAACACTCTATAAAAAAAAAGAAATCAAGGCGCTGTTTTGTTCCTTATAATTTAGGCGGACACCATCGCTTCTTTGCCGGCATTTTGTACGAACTCTACTTTAGTAGAATCTGTCTTAGTACCTGCATAATTACTGTGTCGTGTACTATTTAGCTATTCTTTGGGTGTGAAGCTATGTCTTTAAGGATAGTGCGTTGCCTGCTGGTTACAATCTGCCTAACTAACCCTCCGATCTCTAGTGAATATACAAATTGAGAGGGGGGGAGGGGCAGTAGGCCGGATGAGTAAAATACATGAATAATTCAGTAAATAAATAAATAAATCCGCAACGATGCTGTTCCGACCTCGGTCAGTTGTAGATTACCGATTTCAAGAATAATGCCACGCGACTTTCTTATTTTTCTGTACTCGGTTTTTCGCCCACAAAGACTGCCCGCATGCTCAGCGCAAACCGCGCCTCATTGTTCTAGAAGCTTCACGATTATTGTAGATCGTTGTGTTAAGATTGCGCGCAAGACGCGAACACTCCAGCTTATTCCAGAGCTTGCGTGACAACCAGTGATAAGACTAGAATGTTCGGCGCGTGATGTATAAAAGCCGGTGCGTTCCAACGATGATCAGTTCATCGACGGCCGACGCTCTGTTCGCCGCTATCAGTGCCAGCGTTTATTGCTGTAATCTCACCTTCAGTTTATCGGCCACAAGTTCGGCCCAAATAAATTAAGTGTTTCATCTTGGACTACTGCCTACTGCCTTCGTCAACGTCACGACCACGTGACATCTGGTGGAGGTGCTGCTTAGTCCATGCTCCGGACGCCCCCGCGAAGCACTGACCCAAGCTCAAGCCACGAAGAAGCTGACGCTAAGGAGAACCCGGAATCTCGAGCTAGCCGCAGGCGGAAGGGACTTCAACCAGAGTACGGGCTGGTTCGAGAACCGGGAATCGGCCCTTCAAACCTGGGATCTTTTCCGCGGCACATTCCTGGACACGTTCAGGAGCATCGCCCGCAAGGAAAGAGCCGCGACATTGCTGGAGACGCGGGTGCAACTCCCGAACGAAAATGTCACCATCTTCGTGGAAGAAATGAAGCGGCTGTTCCGGCACGCTGACCCCAACATGCCCGAGGAGAAGAAGGTCCGTTTGCTCATGCGAGGGGGTCAAGCAAGAACTCTTCGCGGGATTGATGAGAAACCCACCGAAGACCGTTCAGGAATTCCTCTCGGAAGCGACTAGGATCGAAAAGACGCTAGAAATGCGCACACGGCCACTCGATCACCGGTCAACGCCAGGCTATGGAGACATTCAATCACTATGCCCAGACGACCTGCGCGAGACTATAAGAGCCGTGGTGCGAGAAGAACTTCGCCGAATGATGCCGTCGTGCCAGCCACAAGTTTCCTCCATCGCAGACATCGTCAGAGAGGAAATCCAGCAATCGCTTGGCATTCCTGAGGAAACGCAGCCGCAACCCCAAGCCATGAGCTACGCTGCCGCTGTCCGCCGTCCCGTTCCCCCCTCCTCGCCCCCCGTCAAGAAGCCACTCCACCGCAGTTCCGCCGCCAGACGCCAACCACCGACGTCATACCGCTCACCAGCCGGCCAGCGATATACGCCGAGAAAGACCGACGTTTGGCGTGCACCCGACCACCGCCCACTATGTTATCTCTGCGGAGAAGCCAGGCCACACGTATCGCCGCTGCCAATACCGTGAGATGGGACTGCGTGGCTTTGCCGTGAATGCACCGCGTCCGCAGCGAGGTGAACGACCACGGGACATCGCCGACTACCTGGCAGGAGCGCAATGGACGCCGCGAAGTCCTTCTCGATCGCCGTCGCCAGGCCGCTACACCTCACCGCACCGCCGGCAGTACACCGGCCCAAACCGGGGCCGGTCGCCTAGCCCGTATCCGGGAAACTAAGGGCAGCAACCGATGGAGGTGCGGTTACTGTACGACGAAATGCCGAAGATCCTCCGCGGCCTGACGACGACGACAACGCGACGAAACCTGCAGAACACGACGCGAAGCAGACGAGACGTCGTGGGCCAACGAAGACGTGACGACGCAACATGGAAGCAGAGCAACATTTCGGCGCAGCCGGGATCCGACGCCGCGACCCAACCGCAACGCGCGACGACGAGCCAGCGACCTCGACGTAATATTTGACGGCCACAACGTCACCGCTCTCGTCGACACTGGAGCCGACCATTCCGTCGTCAGTGGGCCTTTCGCGACGAAGCTGAAGAAAGTGAAGACTGCTTGGCAAGGCCCTGAAATCCGGACCGCTGGGGGGTCATCTAATAACGCCGGCCGGTGTCTGCACCGCAAGAGTCACCATCAATAACCGGACTTATCCCGCCAGCTTTCTAATTCTGCAGCACTGCTCCAGGGATGTGATACTGGGGATGGACTTCCTAAGTAAACACGATGCCGTCATCGACCTGAGGTCTGAGTCGATAACACTGTCTTCAGAAAAAGCGTTGCCGCCCCACACGACGCCGGAGAGTCATGCCTTGAATGTAATAGAAGAGCAGGTCACCGTTCCGCCTCTCCCAAGGGTCGTCATTTCCGTCGGCACCGAAATACCCGCTCACCTTGAAGGCGTCGTCGAGGGCGACCAGCACCTGCTTGTGAACCGTCAGATTTGCGTCGCAAGAGGCATCATCGAGTTGCGCGACGGCAAAGCAAAGGTACTGCTGGCAAACTTCAGCCACGAATATAGGCACCTCAACCTTGGTACGACGGTCGCCTGCATCGAGAAATTTGTGGACACCAGCAATGCTTTCGCCCTCTCCGATACTGCCGAACATCCTTCGACGAATCGAGGTCCCGAAACAGATTTCGAAGTCAACCCCAGCCTCCCAAAGCAGAAGCAAGACCAGCTCAAAAATCTGCTCCTGCAATTCAAGGACTGCTTCTCATCGTCGTCAAGAATTCGACAGACCCCAGTCACCAAACATTGTATCATAACCGAAGAAAGTGCCCGACCAGTCCGTCAGAGCCCTGTACCGAATTTCGACGCGAGAACGCGAAGCCGTAAAGAGGCAAGTCGACGAAATGCTACGCGACGACATAATCCAGCCGTCCAAGAGTCCCTGGGCGTCTCCCGTGGTATTGGTGAAGAAGAAGGACGGGACGCTACGTTTCTGTGTCGACTATCGTCGCCTGAACAAGATGACGAAGAAGGACGTGTACCCCCCTCCCGCGGATAGAAGACGCCCTCGATCGACTCCACAACGCGAAGTACTTTTCGTCGATAGACCTCAAGACAGGCTACTGGCAAATCGAAGTCGACGAGAGAGACCGAGAAAAAACCGCTTTCATAACTCCAGACGGCCTGTTCGAGTTCAAGGTAATGCCTTTTGGTCTTTGCTCGGCCCCCGCGACCTTCCAACACGTTATGGATACCGTACTGGCCGGCTTGAAGTGGCAGACTTGCCTTGTGTACTTGGACGACGTCGTTGTGTTTTCCTCGAACTTCGACGAACACCTGCGACGCCTTGAAGCTGTACTTCAAGCAATCAAGACCTCCGGACTTACCCTGAAGCCTGAAAAGGGCCGTTTCGCCTACGAGGAACTCTTGTTCTTGGGCCACGTGATAAGCAAGTCCGGAGTACGCCCCGACCCTCAGAAGATAGCCGCCATCGCTACGTTCCCGCCACCTGCCGACAAGAAGGCCGTGCGTCCGATTTCTCGGCCTGTGCGCCTACTACAGGCGGTTCGTCAAAAACTTTGCCCGCATCGCCGAGCCACTCACTAACCTTACCAGGACTGACGTCGAGTTCAAGTGGGAAACGCCTCAGGAACAAGCATTTCCAGAACAAAAACGACGCCTACAAACGCCTTCGTTACTTGCGCATTTCGACGAACACGCCGAAACAGAAGTGCACACCGACGCAAGCAGCGTGGGACTCGGCGCCGTCCTTGTGCAGAGGACGGACCGGACTGGAAAGGGTCATCAGTTATGCTAGCCGGTCGCTATCGAAGGCAGAGGCCAACTACTCCACAACAGAAAAGGAGTGCCTTGCCATCATCTGGGCTACGTCAAAGTTTCACCCCTACCTCTATGGCAGGCCCTTCAAAGTTGTGAGTGACCACCACGCCTTGTGTTGGCTAGCTAACTTGAAGGACCCATCCAGGTCGTCTCGCAAGATGGAGTCTAAGGCTTCAAGAATTCGACGTCACGGTCGTTTACAAGTCCGGCCGAAAACATTCTGACGCCGACTGCTTTCTCGCGCCCCCGTCGAACCCGCCGCCGCAAGACGACCACGAGGATGACTTCTTCTTGGGAACCATCAAGTACCGACGACTTCGCCGAA
>JALIZH010019976.1:0-23096 GCA_030522465.1 Rhipicephalus appendiculatus
GCCTTGTTCCTGGTAGCACAGCAACTTCATCTGTCCGCTCTCCTCCTCCTAATTTGCGGGACATCATCAAGGATGAACTGGCGTCGATGACGAGCGTCGCACGTGCCCCGTCTACTGTGCCATTCCACTCACCTTCGTATGCCGAAGTTGTATGACGGCCTCCTGTACCAACTCCACCTGTGCCTGCGGCCGTCCTATATGATCACTTGGCCGCGATGGCAGCCAAGGCACCACCGCAACCACACCCGACAACTTGGCGCCCTGCTCGCCCGGTCTGTTTCTACTGTGGCATACGAGGACATATCTCCCGCTTTTGTCGCCGGCGCCAGCAAGACGAACGACGAGGTTAGTCTACCTACGAGAGAGACGGTACTCAGAGGTCTGATCCGTACTTTCCAGGACCCTACGTTCCCTCGTCACGACGCTCGCCTTTCCCTCCTTTGTCCCACGGCGACCCTCGTCCTTCCCGCTCACCCCGCCGTCCTTCACCGTCGCCCTTCCGCCGTACTTCTTCGACCTTACGTTCTGCCCCGTTGCCTCTCGACAGCCACTCGGAAAACTACAAGCTGCAGTTTTTGGAGGGGAAACTGCTGGTCGTCTAAATTTCATAATTCCTCCTGCGCGCCCTGCAAATTTACTGACTGTTTGTGAGGAATGTATTTCGGTGGACACCCTTGTTTATTTTTTATTTTTATTTTATTTTTACCCTCAAGGTACAAGGTACATTACAGAGGGGAGGGGCTATCACATATGCATGTATAATAGGCAAAAAATAATATTGAACTTGACAAGGGTTGCACAACATATAACCTAAAAAGCACATAAGTACAATAATACACACAGTAAAAATACAAGGTGATTCGCGGTAGTACAACAAAGAAAATTTCACAAAGGCTAAATGTAGGTATTTAATTAGTTAGCAAGGCATTTTTAAAATGTACGGGGTCCTGAATGCTTGTCATAGAGCCAGGAAGCTGGTTCCATTCCCGAGCAGTCTTGGGCAAAAATGACAATGAATGGGTAATTGTGTTACTCTTGGGCACCTGAACTTTCTGACGATGGTCGAGACGCGCTGATATGAAAGATGGGGCATGTATCAGCAGTGAAGATATGTGTGGGTTATGATAGTAAATTTTATGATAAAGACAGAGACGGGAATGTTTCCCTGCGAACAGCAAGTAAAGGAAGTTGTAATGATGCTTTCATGGTGGTTACGCTGGATGTTCTATGGTAATTAGATAAGACGAAACGGGCAGCGCGGTTTTGTATCGCCTCTATGCGTTGGGTTAATGTAATAAGGTGGGGGTCCCACAACGCTGACGCGTACTCAAGCTGTGGGCGGACGTATGTGGTGTATAAGAGCAGTTTCGAACCGGATGGTAATGCGTGAAAGTTTCTGCGAAGGTAACCTAGAGTACGGTTTGCTTTAGTTGTGATATGTTCAATGTGTTTATGCCAAGATAAGTTGTTGGTTATATGTATACCTAAGTACTTGTATGATGTTACTGATTCTAATGGTTTGTTATTTATGAGATAGGCAGGATCCACCATAGTAGTACGAGAAATTCGCAGAGCTTTGCATTTACTTATGTTTAATTCCATGTGCCAAGTACGGCACCACTCATGCACAGTGTTCAAGTCATTCTGAAGAATGGCGAAGTCAGTGGTGCTAGTTATTTTACGGTAGATTACGCAATCATCTGCAAACAAGGAAATATGTGAGAGGATGTTAGTCGGCAAGTCATTTATGTAAATTAGGAATAATAAAGGTCCTAGTACGGACCCTTGTGGCACTCCAGACAAGACATGTGTCGCAGGTGAAACTGTGTCGTTTGCAGAAACGAACTGAACGCGGTTAGTCAGGAAGGCTTCAATCCATTTAATTATAGCAGGGTCGATGTTAAGTATTTGTAGTTTATGTAAGAGTAGGCAGTGGTTTACTTTGTCAAAAGCCTTAGCAAAATCAAGGAACACACAGTCAGTAAGGAAGCCAGAGTCAACATTATTATGCAAATCGTTAGCGAACAGTAGGAGTTGAGTATCACATGAAAATTTTTTACGAAATCCATGCTGAAACGGAGTAAAAAAATTGTTATCCTCAAGAAAACGTGCAAGGTGTGAGTATATGACATGTTCCATTATTTTACATGATACGGATGTAAGTGATATTGGTCTATAATTACGCGGGTTTGACGTATCACCGGATTTATGAATCGGAATGACTTTTCCAGTTTTCCAATCCACTGGTAGTAATCCCGTATTAAGCGATTGGGTGAAAATGCGTTCTAATATGATAGAAGAGTATTCCTTTGTGTTCTTAAGAAATTTAGAGTTTATTTCGTCGACGCCACAAGAAGAAGAGAGTTTTAATTTGTTGATTATGGCGCGAATACCAGAAGAATGAAATGTAATGGGTTCCATGGGAGAGTGGTTATATTGATGAAGGAGGGGATAATCATCGATTAATGTGCGTGAAAAGGTATTTACGAATGTGTCGTTTAGTGTAGCTGCGCAGTCATTATCAGGCACTGAAGCACCAGACGGTGTAGTAAGCGATATTTTGTTTCCATCTTTTTTGCTTAATAATACTCCAAAATCGTTTCGGGTTTGTTTTAAGTATGTTAGGAAGAGTGGTGTTATAAAATGTGAATTTGTGACACTGGAGCCGCCATTTCGGTCATTAACCGTGAATTATGCCGTCGTCTACGAAAAGTGCAAACCCCGTATGTTGGTCTGGTGTTATGTGGCGCTAATGACAATCCGATTTACCCTATTGGACAGTGCACTGTTCGAGTTCTGATCGACAGAATTCGCCATCATATTGTCACGTGGTCGTGACGTCGACGAAGGCAGCAGTCGGCAGGTTCAAAATGAAACTATTTATTTGGGCCGAACTTGTGGCCGGTAAACAGAAAGTCAGATTACAGCAATACACACTGGCACTGATAGCGGCGAACGGAGCGTCGGCCGTCGATCAACTGAACTTCGTTGGAACGCGCCGGCTTTTATAAATCACGCGTCGAACATTCTAGCCTTATCACTAGTCGTCGCGCAAGCTCTGGAATAATCTTGAATGTTGGCGTCGTGCGTGCAATCCTAACAAAACGATCTACTACAACCGAGAAGTTTCTGGAACACTAAGGCGCGGTCTGCGCCGAGCACCGCTGACAGTCCTTGTGGGCGGAAACTGAGTACAGTAAAAGAATCGTGCGTGGCATTGCCCCCCTCTGAAAAGGAATCGTCCCGATGCTTAGAACAGAACACATGGGAAAAATGCATGCAACAATAAATAACGACAATAAATCAAGAAAGTTCAATAAACAATACGCACAAGCAAGAAGATCCAATGAAAAAAAAAGTACAGTCCTCAGGTTCACTACCGCGCGTAAAACGGCTTGAGGCGCACGACATGGACGACTTCAGGTCGCGCACGACGCCGTTGAGAGTTAATAATGCCGTCCGGAACGACCTCGTAGTCCAGAGCACCGAGACGTCGAAGCACCTTGTATGGCCCGAAGTATCGCCGAAGAAGTTTTGCACTAAGTCCACGTCGTCGTATGGGCGTCCATATCCAAACACGGTCGCCGGGTTGGTATTCCACGAAGCGTCGTCGAAGATTGTAGCGGCGGCTGTCAGTCGTCTGCTGACCCTTGATCCGCAGGCGGGCGAGCTGTCGTGCTTCTTCGGCGCGCTGTAGGTAGGCGGTCACGTCGATGTTTTCCTCGTCGGTCACGTTTGGTAACATGGCGTCGAGCGTCGTTGCCGGGCTCCGTCCGTAGACCAACTTGTATGGCGTCATCTGCGTCGTTTCTTGCACGGCCGTGTTGTATGCGAAGGTCACGTACGGAAGGATGACGTCCCACGTCTTGTGTTCGACGTCGACGTACATGGCCAGCGTGTCGACGATGGTCTTATTTAGACGCTGGGTCAGGCCGTTAGTGTATGGGTGGTACGCGGTGGTCCGGCGGTGACTTGTGTGGCTGTATCCCAATATCGCCTGTGTTACACACTAAACAAAAATAACCAGAAAAAAAACCAAAAACGGGAGTAAACTGCTTGTCCTCTAGCGCACTACCTTTTCTGGGTTTTTTTTTACTACGTACCAGTCGAGGTAAAAATTTACTCTCACGCTAACCGAGTTTTTGAGCGTAGAAACGGTAGTAATTATTTACCCCGCTGAGGTTTTCAGCGAGTATAGTTGGAGTAATTTTTTACTGCCGTTACAAGGTTTTTTAGGGTGATTTCTGAGAGTTATTTCTAGTGGTACAAAAAAAAAAAAAACTGACGGCCGTGATCGGACCATGAGCCAACGCATTTAATAAACATCAAATGACGCGGAATTGATGACATACAGAAATTAACATATACACAAACACACACACACGCACACACACGCAACCAATGGGGAATAAAACATCACCTGAACGGACCGCTCGCGTTGCTCAACCGTACTTCGACCACCCGGTATATATAGGCACCGCATTTTGACCCGCCATGTAGTGCCGGTGGGAGAGCTACTTTTTTGGCATCGTTGAACAATAAAGTTTCATAGCGCACGCGTAAACTTAAGGTGCGTTGCAAGTCACCATGAGTCACACCGACCTCTTAGCATAAACCCTCCCGATCTTACCTTTTTGATTATCCAATTATTAGCTGGCTCTCCAGCCTGTTGGCCCACACGCGTTAGCAGTGCTCACGCGCAACTCCACAAAATATACCTAAGCACACACAAACCATGGCAGCTCAATAATTTTCATTGAGCGGCAGTACACAAACACAGTAGCAGCACATATTCAGGAACGCCGGCGAAGAAGAGCGGTGCCGCGCCTGTACCGGCTTCTGACCAACGGCGTCGCTAGGCCTTTTCGAGGAGCACGGCTATGCGACGAAAGACAGCTGGCGATCACAGAATGCACCTCCTGTGCAATTTTCGTCGTCGTTATTTTAGACAGCAATGAAAAATACGTCTCCGCTATTCGCGGCGTCTTACGGAGCGATGTTCTCACAACGAGCGAGACGGCTCACCGTCCGGGTTTTCTCCGGGCTCAGCGGCGGCCATAGCTGGTTCCGTATGCCTTGTATCGGTGCCCACCTTCGATCGAGATGTTTGACAACGGTTGGCGCATGCAGTGGACAATTCCAACTGCCCTTTACTACAGCAGACATTGCTTTCTGTGAAACAAAATCTATGCGACGCTTGTTTCACCTGCTCCGGCGACGCACTCACACTGGCCGCTGGCCGGCTCGGTGCCGACGACGTAGCGAAGCCTTTTTCCTATCGCGTCGAAGTTGTAACCGGTCACTCTCCAGGAAGCAACTACCGACGATCACACCAGCTTGATTTTGTTACCACTGGCGGTGTTCTTCGTAGCTCTTCGCGATTCAGCACGGAAGCGAGGTATCCGCGACGTCCAGGTTCGGAGGCTCGCGCTCGTACGTGCACGGCCGCTCGATGATAGAAGAAACACGCGAGATCCAGTTGAGCTTGCCATCAGCGCAACGAGACACATACAGCGCGAGCTTGTGACACTCGCCAGTCTCCAGGGCCACTAAACAACATACGCCAACGATTTGCGAAAATCTGCAAGACGGCTTTCCAGCAGGTTTTTTTTTTTTCTTCGAGCCTGCCCTTTCGTTCACAGAATGCTTTCCTCGCTCGTTTTGCTTCAGCAGCACCCAGTTCCAGTGAAAGTGCATGCACTGGGCACCAAAAAGGGGGGGGGGGGGGAGGGATCGAGCGGCTATGCACTGGGGGTCAACCACGAAGCGCGACAATGCCATACCAATCTTTGAAAAAAAAAAAAAAGGCATTTGTGGGGGGTTCGCATACCTTCACTGGAACTGAGAGCGTCGCTCGGTGGGGGGAAAAAAGCCGCCGAAGCAGCTGCAGCTTCTAGTCACGTGATAATAAACTCTCAAACGGTGGTTAAAAATCACGTGACAGAAAACTCCCCACGTAGTAAAACTGGATTGTGACATCCTTTTACTACGTCCCTGAGAGGTGGTGGTAAAACTATGTCATGTACCGCCTTTTACTCCAACATGAGGTAGTAATTTTAAACGCGAGGGGGGTTTTTAGAGGTCATGAGCCGCAAAAACCCCAAACTCGGATAGTTTTTGCTTACAGTGTAGGTCAGCCGTAAACGCCGTGCCTCTGTCGGTGATGAGAACCTCTGGGGCGCCGTGTCGAAGGACGATGCTCTCAACGAAGAACTTGGCTACCTCGGCGGCACTGCCTTTGGGCAGGGCTTTTGTTTCGGCGTAGCGGGTGAGGTAGTCGGTGGCTACGACGATCCATTTATTTCCGCAAGTCGACGTTGGAAACGGCCCCAGGAGGTCCATCCCGATCTGCTGGAACGGTCGCCGAGGAGGCTCGATCGGCTGAAGGAAGCCTGCTGGTCTTGTTGGCGGTGTCTTCCGTCGCTGACAGTCTCTGCACGTCCTTACGTAGCGAGCGACGTCGGCGGCAAGGCGCGGCCAGTAGTACTTTTCCTGTACTCTTGCGAGTGTGCGGGAAAGTCCGAGTTGTCCAGCCGTCGGGTCGTCGTGTAGTGCCTGGAGGACTTCTGGACGCATTGCTGAAGGCACTACGAGAAGGTAGTCGGCTCGAAGCGGCGACAAATTCTTCTTTATGAGAACGCTGTTTCGCAAGAGGAACGATGCGAGTCCTCGCTTGAATGCCTTCGGAACAATGGTTGTCTTGCCTTCGAGGTACTCCATAAGGCCCCTGAGTTCCAGGTCGACTCGCTGTCGTTCGGCGAAGTCGTTGGTACTTATGGTTCCCAAAAAGAAGTCATCCTCGTGGTCGCCCTGCGGCGGCGGGTCGACGGGGGCGCGAGACAAGCAGTCGGCGTCACGTTTTCGGCCGGACTTGTAAACGACGGTGATGTCGAATTCTTGAAGCCTTAGACTCCATCTTGCGAGACGACCGGAAGGGTCCTTCAGGTTAGCTAGCCAACACAAGGCGTGGTGGTCGCTCACAACTTTGAAGGGCCTGCCGTAGAGGTAGGGGCGAAACTTTGACGTTGCCCAGATGATGGCAAGGCACTCCTTTTCTGTTGTGGAATAGTTGGCTTCCGCCTTGGATAGCGACCGGCTAGCATAGCTGATAACCCTTTCCACGCCGGCAGTTTTCTGGACAAGAACGGCGCCGAGTCCTACGCTGCTTGCGTCGGTGTGGATTTCCGTGTCGGCGTGTTTGTCGAAATGCGCAAGTATTGGAGGCGTCTGCAGGCGTCTTTTCAATTCTTGAAATGCTTCCACTTGCGCCGCTCCCCACTTGAATTCCACGTCGTTTTTCGTGAGCTGAGTTAGTGGCTCGGCGATGCGTGAAAATTCCTTGACGAAGCGTCTATAATAGGCGCACAAGCCGAGAAATCGGCGAACGGCCTTCTTGTCGGTGGGCGGCGGGAAAGCAGCGATTGCAGCTGTTTTTCGCGGGTCGGGGCAAACTCGGGTCGGGTGGAGGTGCTGGGTAAAGACCGAAGGGCATGACTTTGAACTCGAAGAGGCCGTCTGGTGTGATAAAGGCAGTCTTCTCTCGGTCTCTCTCGTCGACCTCGATTTGCCAATAGCTGGTCTTGAGGTCCATCGATGAAAAATACTTCGCGTTGTGGAGTCGGTCCAGGGCGTCGTCGATACGTGGGAGAGGATACATGTCCTTCTTCGTGATTTTGTTCAGGCGGCGATAATCGACGCAGAAATTGATCCCTGATCAGCGCTGCGTTTTAAGAGGAATCCACATCGCCTGTTGTCTAGAGCGGTTTTCACGTGGTCATGCCAGTCGCACCGCCTACAACACGACATCGGAGACGCAGCTACTGCCGGAGGGGTGAACTGTTGTCAGCCTTATCGGCACAGCACCGTATCGTCTCCCTCGTCAGTCGCAAAGTGTAAACCCGCGGGAGGTTCATCTAATGCTCTCAAGGCCACCTTGAGTACAGATTTAACTCGTACACAAACCCATGGCTTACTGGCCATTTTAACGAAACACCAAGCTTGCTTCGACGTTTCTTCGGATGGCTTGGGTCAAACTACGGCGGCCTCTCATCGCATCGACACAGACGAGTCTCGTATCATTCGCCGTCGCCCTTACCGTGTGTAGTCTTCAGAACGCAAGGTTATCGAGGAGCAAGTCAATGAGATGCTTGCACGCAACGTTATCAGGCCTTCAGTAAGCCGTTGGTCTTCTCCTGTTGTCCTCGTCAAGAAAAAAGGATGGGTCAGTGAGATTTTTGCGTTGATTACAGGGCACTAAACAAAAATTACCCGGAAGGATGTACAGTGAAACCTCGGTGATACGAATCTCACGGGACCACCAAAAGTATTCGTATCATCCGAAATTCGTATCACCAGAAAGCATGGAAAATTAACGTGCGACAAAAGAAAGGTGGCGTACACTTTCATTTATTGTTTTTCGAGGCCGCAGCAACGTCAGGAAAAACTCTGAATGGCTGTCAGTTAAGTTTTTAGATGTCGACGATCCTGCCAGGACTCGTCAGTATACGGCCCCTACTAGCGTGTTTAATTAATAAACCAGGTACGTTGTTTCCCGTGACAGCAGTAGCCCCTTCCAAATTTTAGTATGCTTTGTCGCATGACGGTAGAGTACTCCAGCAAAAGTAACTGAAGAAGCGTTTTGACGCCATAAATCAAGGCCACAAAATTTCAGAACCACAGTCCTATCTTATGTTTTTGTTAACGCGGAGGTGTTGGGGATGTTTTTTGGGAGATTTACGGCCATGCCCGCACAAGTGCGACCTCAACAGCCCCGCATGTTGACGTTGTGAGGCCTGACTCCATCGCCAAGACCGTCCTCACCTTCCTTCGGTCCTCGTCCACCTTTCGTAAGATGTCTGATGCACGAGGCAGGCACGTGTAAACACAGTACAATGTCAGCAGCCCGCGTCGACGCGTTAGAAAAAAAAAGCATGGCGCAAATGCCCTCTGTAATCTAGACGCCAAGGCACACGGAGGTACATTAGAGCCTCAAAGATTCGCGCACACAATCTCAGATGCCTTGACGAGTCTCTGAAGGCTTATTCTGACCCTAAGAAAAGTATTTTTTTTACACCGTGATTCTGACGATTTGGCGGTGCGGCGCGCATGCCCGCGCTTGCGTTCCCGCACTCGCACGTGCTTGGCGCGTCTTCCGCGACAGCGCGGACAGCACCTCTTCGTACCTGGGCGGTAGCGTACGTTCGTATCAAGCGTCAAGGATGAAAATCGGTTCGCTACAACCGTACTCCATTACATTGCAGGCCGATGGGCCTTGACCGGGACCAAAGAAAAATTCGTATCACCCCGAAATTCGTATGCGCTGTGTTCGTATCACCGAGGTTTCACTGTATATCCTATGCCTCGGATTGACGATGCCTTTGACACCTTACAGGGTGCTGAATACTTTTCAAGCCTCGACTTGCGATCTGGCTATTGGCAAATCCCAATGAATGAGTCTGATAAAGAAAAGACCGCATTTGCTACACCTGAAGCCTCTTCGAATTCAATGCGATGCCTTTTGGGCTCTGCAATGCTCCAGCCACATTTGAGCGAATGATCGATACGCTACTGCGCGGCTAAAAATGGACAACCTGTCTTTGTTACCTGGACGGCATCATCTTTTCGTCCAGCTTCTCACAACACCTAGCACGTCTAGACGAAGTACTAACGTGTTTAGCCAAAGCCGGTCTCCAGCTAAATACCAAGAAGTGTCGGTTTGCGAGCCGCAGCATCAAAGTGTTGGGTCACGTCGTCAGCAAGCTCGGATTGAACCTGATCCCGACAAAGTGGCCGCTGTCCTGCACTTTCCTAAACCCACGACGCTGAAAGACCTTCGCAGCTTCCTCGGCTTAGCGTCGTATTTCCGCCGGTTTGTCCGTGATTTTGCCACTATCGCAGCTCCTCTTCACAATCTTCTGACCACAAGTACACTCCTTGTTTGGACGGATGATTGTGAAGCTGCTTTCCAGACCCTCAAGCGATGCCTCACGTCAGGGCCAGTTCTTCGCGATTTCGATCCCACAGCCCCTACTATCTTACACACTGACGCATGTGGGCATGGAATCGGCGCTGTCCTGCTGCAGCGTGACCACGCTTCTCAAGAGCAAGTCGTGGCTTACGCAAGCCGTACTCTCTCTAGCTGAACGGAATTACACCATCACTGAACAAGAATGTTTGGCCGTCGTGTGATCTGTACAAAAGTTTCGCCCCTATTTGTACGGTCGCCGTTTTACAATCATGACGGACCATCATGCGCTCTGTTGGTTGTCCTCTCTGAAGAACTTGTCGGGACGCCTCGGCCGTTGGGTGCTCCGATTGCAGGAGTATGACTACAGTGTCACATACAGGTCGGGTAGAAAACACCAAGCTGCTGACGCCTTGTCGCGTTGTCCGCTGTCGCAATGTAACCATGACGCACCTACATGTTGTTCGGCACCTCCTAGCCAAGCGACCACGCAGACGACCAGTCTGAGTTCGGTCAAGTTCACAGCGCCTGATGATCTCCTTCAGTCCGCAGACCTCGCCTTGCTCCAATCTGCAGATACGTACTGCCGTACAATCATCGATCGGCTCACTGTCTCGTTCCGTGCTCCCAACAGCCGCTTGCGACGACAACTCACGCGTTTCAAACTTCACGATGGAACGCTACTTCAGCAAGTTTACCATCCTCTCGGTAACCGATGGGTCCCGGTCATCCCTCGCTCACTTCCACTACAAGTTTTAGAAACCTTTCACGATGACCCGACGGCTGGCCACTTAGGTTTTCACAAAACCTACGATCGCATCAAGGCTCGCTGCTTCTGACCTGGTCTCTCCACTAGTGTTTCCAAGTATGTCGCTTCCTGTTCGCCATGCCAGCACCACAAACGTTCGACATCTCTGTGTATGTTCAGCCCGACCACAAAAACTGGGACACGAGAGAAATGCATTTCTCTCTCTCCCACGCTGTACAGTGTATCCCAGTGCGTTTCGGCGCGCTGGGCTACACTGGCCACGCTGTACAGTGTGTCTCAGTGTCTCCTAGCGCGCTGTAGCGCACTGGGACACAGTGTAGAGCGTTTCCAGTGTCACCCAGCGCGCTGAAACGCACTGGGAGACACTAGACACGCTGTTTTTTTCGATAGGGAAGACTACCTTTCGTCACGTTTGCTTACAATACTGCCATGCAACGCACTACAAATTACAGCCCATTCTTCCTCGTGTATGGCCGTGCACCGTCTTTTGTTCTGGACACCAGCTTTTTGTCGACGCCCTCTGTACCATCTGCGTCCCTTCCAGAAGAGTTCGCTGCCCGCGTCGCCCGCTGCCGGGAAATTGCCCGCGCCAACACCTCTACCATTCAGGCCAAGCGGAAAGTTCGTTGTGTCGTTCCACCCAGGCGACGAAGTGCTCCTCTGGACATCTGTTCGCGCACCGGGGCTCTGTGAAAAATTCGTTCACAGATACCTGGGTCCTTACACCATACTTGAACGAACGCCTGCCGTGAATTATCGCGGTACCGAGATAGCCCATGTGTCTCGCTCGTACCCTTACTAAATGGACGTCTTGCTGACCACTTTCGTGAAGGGGGGAAATAGTGTGAGCGCAGACTGTGGAGCTCATCATCTTCACCTGTGCATACAAATCGTCGTAATCATCATCATCGTGTTCTCTCGCCGGGTGTTCGTTCTCTGGCTCGCGCGCCGAGGCTGAAAATACAAGTGTTTTGTCGTAGCTGGCGTCGTCTCATAATATATATATATATATATATATATATATATATATATATATATATATATAAAGGAGAGGAGTGTGAACTTAAGGGGTCGTTTGCTTTGTTAAACACATTATTAATGAGAACTAACAGACAATGATGCCAAGGAAAGTATAAGGGACGTTATTAGAAGTAATTGTAATGTAAATGTGAAGAAAGAGAAGTGGACGAAAAGATAACATGCCGCCGGCAGGATCCGAACCTGCGACCTTCGAATAACGCGTCCGATGCTCTACCACTGAGCTACGGTGGCTGTCATCCCCCCGTCCACTTTATAGGCTATGTATGTTCATTAAACGTGGGAGCGTCAGTCAGCGCCGCCTGTTGCCATTACGGCGAGTGTGAAACACTCTTTTTGCCAGTAGGCGTCACGTAGCACGTGATCTTTTCGTCCACTTCTCTTTCTTCACATTTACATTACAATTACTTCTAATAACGTCCCCTATACTTTCCTTGGCATCATTGTCTGTTAGTTCTCATATATATATATATATATATATATATATATATATATAGGTTATAGCACAACGGAAGCGTTGTCAACAAGGATATAAATATTTATATATATATATATATATATATATATATATACATACATACATACATACATACATACATACATACATACACGGGATGACGGCGACAGGAAAAACCAGTCGAGAGTGGTTTTTTTGGTTTGGATGGACGCTATGAGCACCGCCGACGCTTGGGCTAATAGAGAGTTTGTTTGGCGTTTTTACGGCCCTGCTCCGCTCCGAGTTGGCCCGCTAAGACGCAGCCGAGCGGCGGATGATTTTAACGCGATAGCGTTAAAGAGCTCGTTTCGCAGAAATTCCGGTGTCGGCGTCGTTGGTTGTGAGCGAAAAAATCATCATCTTGTCCGTCACCGAAAAATCGAGAAAGATGCAATTAAAATAAATAATACAAATTTTCTGGTCCGAGTGAGGATCGAACCCGGGTGGTCTGCGTGGAAAGCAGGTGTTCTACCACACAGCCATGCCTCTACTTGGATATACTGGGAAAATAACCTCCTCTGCTTAGAAATGTAGTGAAAATAACTTCCATGCTTCGCAAACGCAAGCGTCCTTTATATAGGCGCCGCAATATAACATGTAATATCCCAGGAATATTGCGTGGTACAAGCGTAAATTGCCATCGGGTGTCAGAATATGTGACTATCATAACGATTCCATAGTTTAAAGCCAGCCACCCATTACAAAAGGCACACACCTTACTGCGCGTATTCCCTTAACACCACGTAGTGGGTGCATAGCAAGTTCGAAAACATTTCCCACATTTGCCGCGCATAATTTCTCCTGGTTTAAACCATACTACCCATTACATAGTATGCACTAAGTGATTGAGGTACGCAGTAGGGACGGGATATCGCTATCGCGTTCAACTCTTAAACGTGAAGCTTAAGGGTCTCCCAATTTTAAATGCGAAGCATTTCTTTGCGAATTTCGGCGACTTTGAGCGTATCTATCTATCTATCTATCTATCTATCTATCTATCTATCTATCTATCTATCTATCTATCTATCTATCTATCTAGCCGCCTACGACTTTGTGCTCTCCTGGCCGTATCGTTAATGGGATTTATACCAAAATTGGTATGGCATAACATGACTGTATGACAAACAGGACTGACTGGTCATATCATGAAAATCATGACTAACTTGACATAAAAACTATGACTTACAATCCATGGCCATAGTGCTCCTGAGGCCGTTTTCTTATCTTGACATATCCAAAATTCGTACGATGAGACATTTCTGCATGACCAACATAAATGACAGGTGGAAATATGAAAATCATGGCCTGCATGTCAAGTACAACATGATTTACATGCCACGCTCATGGCGCGCTTACGGCCGTTTCGCTAGCTTGATATACGCCAAATTTGGTATTGTGTGACGTGACTGTATGAAGAACATAAATGCCAAGTGGTAATATGGAAATCGTGACATGTCATGTGCAACATGACTTGCATGCCACTCTCATGACACTCTCGTGGGCGTTTCGCTGGCTTGATATAAACCAAGTTTGGTATTGATGTACGTGACAGTATGACAAGCATAAATGACAGGTGGTAATAAGAAAATCATGACCTGCATGTCATATACAACATGATTTACATGCCACACTCATGGCGCGCTGACGGCCGTTTCGCTAGCTAGATATACACCAAATTTGGTATTGCGTGACTGTATGACGAACATAAATGACAAGTGGTAATAGGAAACCATGACATGTCATGTGCAACATGACTTGAATGCCACACTCATGGTACTCCCGTGGCCGTTTCGCTAGCTTGATTTGTACAAAATTTGGTATTCAGCGACGTGATTGTATGACGAGGATAAATGACAAGTGGTAATATGCAAATCATGACATGTCATGTGCAACGTGACTAGCATGCCACGCTCATGACACTCTTGATATAACGCCAGCCTGATATACACCAAATTTTTGGGTGAAAGCCTTTAAGGTATGAGGCCGAATGAAAAAAAGCAACTTTTTTTTCAAAATGTCAGTTTTTTTGTTTTTGATCATGGTGAACGCGCAATTTATTGCCCGTCATTTTGCTGCAAAGATTTTCTGTCTACGCCGATTTTTTTCAAAAGATAGAAGCAAAGATGTGAGACCACCCATCACATACGAAACCGAAACTGAGAGTGCCGTTTTTGTGTGAATCGCAAGATTAACTAGATATGTAGTATTTTGTTGGTTATTTAGCAAACATATCAAGTGCGAACATGTAATAATGCTCTAAAAGCTTTTTCAACACATCATTTTGGCTCATAAAAGTCATAAACTTCTCACCACGGGTACGCGTAACGTGGTACATGTGTTGATCACAATCAAGGACACGTACGTGAGCCTGTAAACCATCAAATTTGCTTTGTTTGACGCTGTGTGTCATTTCAATAGTGAAAACAAGAGCACATTTTATGTTTTGAGCAAATTCGGATCGATCCAGGCCTCTACACTGCAAAAGCTTGCGTCACAAATGATCAGCACCGCAGCGCGAAAGCGCCCCGTCATGACACTGATGCTGCATTGCAAGCTAGAAAAAAAAAATGAGTTGCCACTCGAGCAAAGGCTCACAATAGTAGGGTCCACGATGGAACTGGCTACGAGTATTGAGAATTTTAGCGCTCTTGATCACCTTGTGTAAGCGCTGCACCTGTTTCAAATCTTTTTTTGTTGATTTTCTCAGAACTTATATTTCTGGTATTTTTCCGTACGCGAACAGTCGTAACTGTTTTGCTAATAAACATTTTTGATTAAAACTTGGCACACTTCCTTATCAACCTAGTAGGCGTGCAATGAACCTCAATAAGCAAAATCGTGCTACAAGGTTTAATATTGCTGCCTGTTATACGAAGGCGCCTCTAGTGCAAGTGCATACTTTTTGGGTTATTTGATTACTATGTTTTTAATATTCATCAGATCTCATTTGTTTTGGTTCATTGCACAGGGTAAAGCCTTTTTCATGTCCCTGCAAAAAATAAATCTTTTTTATTGAACGGAATTTGAGTTAGGAGTGTTCGCGTAAGGCCCACTTTTTCATGACATTTTTAATTATGGAAAAATAACTAAAAATAGTACTTGCTTTAAAATGTTCACATGTGCCTAAAAAGGTGTTTTTATATTGTAGGCTAATAATATTTAGTGATTATCGCTTTTTAAAAAAAAATTTTCCGACACTTGGCCTCATACCTTAATGTCTCATGCTCACGTCCGCCCGTCCGTCCGTCCCTCCAGCCGTGCCCTGGCACAGTGCCAGGTGGGCGCCGGGGCACGCAAACGGACGCCGGTTGCGTTAGCGCTTTGCTTGCGTAGCATCGCTGCCCAGCGTCTCTAATCATGCAAGGAGGGAGACGCGCGCATCACATTCCATTCTGACCGACCCCGTCTCAGTGGGCACAGGGGTTCAAGGAACACACTTTGGAATTGACAAAATTTCCGTCAATTTAAACGCTGGAACGCGGATGGCGCCTGCACGATGCGCAGAGCGCGAGAATACAAACGCGTGCGAAACGGAGGCAGATTGGTCTCGCGTCTCGCTGCGATTCGAGGTAAAAAACTAAGCGAACGTAAGTGGCAGGTGGTAACATGAAAATCTTGGCATGCATGTCATCTACAATGCCATTTACATGCCACGCTCATGGTGCGCTTGCGTCCAGTTCGCTAGCTTGATATACACCAAAATTTTTATTGTGCGGCGTGACTGTATGACGAACACAAATGACAGGTCCTAACATGTAAATAATGACATGCATATTATGTACAGCGTGATTTGCTCCTTGCTGGCTGCTTCGCGTCACATCGATTCCCCCCCAGTGCGTGGGATCTGCCGGTTTTGTTCTCGTTTTAGTTGTGCGTTGTTGGTAGCGGGACTAGCGTAGCGGATCCTTAGCATTTACGGCGCCCTCTAAGATGTTCATCGTCGCTAAAGAAAAAGAGAAAAAAATTTTGTTGCATTTACAAACCGAAGTGAGAATGTATGAATTTATTTGTTGACGGCGTATTTAGAAGTGCGCTTTAAATATGTTGGCGGTGTATATTTTCTTTACAGAGAAGCAAGCACTGACTTGTCGCTGCACGCACGCCATGTCGCTGCACGCACGAGTGAGGGCGCGTGCTTCGTCCCCCTTCCGCTTGCGAAAACGGCAGCGACGCTCCGCGCTCCGAGCGGAGCGTGGGCCTCGCTCCGCTAACCCGCTTACGGCCGTAGCGGAAGGCGCATGCACACTCGCGTTCCCGCTCGGCTTAGCTGCTGAGCGAAACGTAAAAACGCCAAACTAAAACTCTCTAATGTTGCCACATCGCGGTGTATTAAGGCGTTGTCAAAATCGCACTCATATTAAAAACGCGGCCAATGGGACTGACTCTTCGCAACACGTTTCGCAGGTGCTAATCGCGGAGGCCACAGTAATGATGAATGGCTTTACTTTACCACTCCAAGAGGGCGACACCCCGCTGGCCAAGAGCACTGTAAAAGGAAATTGTGAGATATAAAAGGCGCTTACCTAAACCATAGTCTGTGGCTGTGGCGCAGCGGATAGCGTGCTCGGCATCTGTTGCTGCGTGCCGAGACGTTGTCGGTTCGATGCCTATTGATGGAACTATTTTCCTTTGATATCTGATCGTGTACATTTTTTGTGTACATTGATCGTGAAATTTCCGTGACGTAAATACGTCACTGAAGTCATGGTGGACCCCGGCATAAAATTTGTCGTGTTAAATTTATAACAAACCACGTGTATCTTTTAGGAATACGTATAAGGCGCCAAAAGGGATTTAAAAAATGTCACAGTTTCACCGCAAACGCGAAGCAATGAAAGCGATAGCAAGAAATTGGGATGTCACACGAAGGTCGACGACCAGCTCGATACGTGCAGCTTCCCACTGAGGCACAAAGAAAGACGCTCGAAAAGGACACGAAGGTATACACAGGACAATCGTGAACAAAGTATCACTAGTGACGCCTTTATGTTTGGGCAACGCGCCGCACGTGTCGTTAACTCTGAACACGACGCTCTTAGATATTTCTTCTTCTTTTAAAGGAGCCGTGACATCAACTTTACACATGTCGCGTTTCGTGCGTCAACATGTAGTTATCGATCCCATAGTAATGATTCGGTTACAATAATGCAAGAGAGGGACGAATCAATATATGTAATAATGATTACTATGACCACTTTTGAACGCAATTCAAGACGGAAGCAAAGCCCGCCAATTTTCAGCGCTGCCAGGCGGTCGCCTCCCGCTGTCACGCCCTATCTGATGACATGGCCACACGAAATGGTGACGCGAGTTTCAGCTGGATTTCGTCCGCTCGGCGCGCAAGTGTAGGCATGTCTTCGCCACCCCCATCGTCGTCGCGGCCGTCAAGAGCGTCCAGAAGCGACGATAAAAACACTGAGGAATATGGAATCGCTGCGATTCGCGGCGTGGCGAATCATTTACGGTTCGATCCTCTTCAGAGTAGTGATTCTCATATCGACGCTCGACCGAGCAGCGATGAGAGGCAGCTGGTGACGCGCACTTGGGTCATGCTGGCTGGCAAGAAATGTCACAACTACGCATGTGAACGCTGCGTGCGTGTTTCTTGTCTGAAATGATATTTCTTTGAACCATACGTTCTCTACTGGTGCACTTTGATCGGTTATTGTCGTGTTTGCGTCTACCTATACTCCATCTCACAATTACCTTGCAGCACTGCCGAAGCTACCAGGAGTAAACAGGCAGTGTCCTTGCGCAGCACATAATATAGTCCCCGGCTTAACTCTCATTATCAACGAGGTGCAAGTGCTTTAGCTGTGCTTCTCGCCTGACGCGTTACGGCGCTACGTGGCACGTTAGGCCTTTCACGCATGCACTTCGAAATTTCTGAAATAATGAAGAGATTACCGGCTGGTAGCCGTAATAACCACCCTAACCTCGGTGACGTACAGCAACATGGCAGCCCCCATACACCCAAGACCACCCGCTTCCATCCGAATTCGGGCTTTTTAATGGCTCTCTGCCCGGACAGCAAGAAATAAGTGGCATAATCTGTCATCGCTTAGTCTAATCTAACGCTCAGGGCAAATGATCATGTATCTTCTTTCGCTATTATTTATATCGCTCGTTTGTTTTGGTGCTGCTAGGAATACTGAGGCGATGCCAAGCCGTAAAAGTGGTTTGATGTTACTTAAAATATACTTGTGGGCTAGTTGGTTGGTCAGAATTACGATAAAACGGCAGCGCGCACCGGGTTAAGACACATACACGAAAACACAAAAGGACAACACTAGCGCTGATGTCGTCCTTTTTGTGTCGCTTGTGTCGTCCTTTTGTGTTTTCATGTATGTGTCTTAACCCGGTGCGCGCTGCCGTTTTATCGTAATTAAGTTTGATGTTAACTGAGCAGATGTCGCCACAACATTAGCGTCGGTGATGTGTTGACGATGCGAAACACCCTGAATGTCTATATTGTTTTCTGTGGCAATCATTTGCTGTTCCACTCAAGAATGGTACGCGATACCTGCTGAACGGGCGTCGACCGCGCTGACAAAAAAAAAACTCGGTGAAAACGCCAGTATGAACGCTGTTAAGAAAATAACCGCGTTCCCCACAAACGCCAGCGAACACGCCCTGCACAAGTGGGTTTCTGAACATAAAGAAACAACGAGGTGGCGTTCCCGCAGAGGTTTTGCGTTTTGTACTAATTGGAGGGAGTAAGTATCGACAAGGTAGGCGAGCCGACGCCAAAGAGACGACGAGCAGGCGACGCGACGCGGATGAACACGTCTCGAGGGGGGCTTTCGCCTTTCCTATTGGCTAACAAGCCCTGCAGCTTCCACAGTGCTGCAAGGTACTTCTGAGATGGAGTATGAGCATAACCAATGTGTCGTAATAACTGGTCAGTTAGTGAATGTCACCATGTGTGTCAATTGTAGTGTATACTGTCACAGAGTAAAACGCGACAAGGAAAAGTGAAACGCGGAGCCCTGGCGTTTTGATTCCGTGAGTGCGTTGTGGGGGTAGCATTTCGCAATGGTGCACCAAACGTTTCTCTTTTTCTCTTATTTGAAGAGCACGATTGCAGCGCACAACGGTTGCACGGCATGCTGGCGCGTAATGCGATGGAGATCGTAGCTTCGAATAATCACATTCGCGCTCATGACTCAACACGGCTGATCACCCGAAGCGGCACAACGAAAATGCAGGATTCACACGAACGCGCTGCACGAACCAAGCAAAACGATACAAGCGGCGCCATTGCCAATTAGCCTGGCGTCGCCGCCAGGCGGTACCACAAATAGGCGCCACGACGACAACGCTAAACTTGTCGACGTCAGCGTTACTCGCCCATCGTCACTCAGCGTTTGAGTCGTGGCCTAGGAGCTCCCTGAACACGTCAAAATAGTGTCGATGTTGCATAGCATGAGCGCGCCGTTGAGCCTTTGTACGCTCTTTGCGCTCGATATAGAATAACTTCTACGTAACGAACGCAATTCATACTTCGCTAAAAAAACTCATGCGTACCAAGCAATCGAGTGAACGCCACATCTCGAGTTGGTAATTTGATGTCACTGCTCCTTTAAATCACTGTTCCTTTTTTTGGAGCTGCAGCAACCACCCCACCACCCACAAGGCATCAGTTGTCAAGACGCTCACGCGCAGGGGCCATCTGCAGCTCCAAAGAAAAAAGAAGAAAAGAAGAAGAAGTGATCACGAATGACCTCCTGAACAATGGGTACACGAAGAGATTTATTCGCCGAGTATGCCAGCGACGCGACGACCGAAGAAATGCCCCCCCCACATGCCCGCTTCCAACATGAACCAACAATGAAGCAGCCCCCAAACAACCCTACCGGGTCACTATTCCATACATTCCGGGAATCAGCGAGCAACTGGCGAGGGTAGTGGGGAAGGAGGGTATCCGAGTAGCGCACAAACCCGCTTCAACAATTGGGGGGACTTCTGCCGCGGCCAAAACACCGGCTGCGAAAAGAAAGATTCCCCGGGCTAGTGTACGAGGTTCCATGCAGTGATTGTCACGCCACTTACATCGGCGAGACAAAAACTTTTCCGAAAGGATACCACGACACCAAAATGACGTACGTAGCTTCAACGCTGCACGGAACGCGCTCGCGGAACACAGCGAAAACAGGGACCATCGCATCAACTTCGACGACGCCCGGGTCATCGACACTGAAGGTACACTCCTAAAACTTTTCACGCGTAGTAAGCGTGAAACGCGCTCCTCGGCGTCGTAAAATACGTTTTGAGCACCATTTGCTCAAAATATGCGTGGTTTTCCTCCGCCCAAGCGTGACGCCGGTCGAGGAAACGTGCATTTGCTTTATTTTACGCGTGATGGGGGATTTTATGCGTGAGAACCGGAAAACTCACGCTGAGCAAAAGTCCGCGCCGCGGATCGCATTTCTCCTCGTCACGCGTATATATATCCTGATACAATCGCCAAGGCAGCCGTGCAACGTCACCGTTACACGCTTCTGATTGGCTGCTGTGACTTGTGCCTCCTTTCATTTATTTTTGTTTTCAAAGCGAGCGCTTTGAAAGGTGGCGCTCGCTTCAGTATATAGTTTTGGCGGGAAACGGGGGTTAGAGCCGTTGGAGCCATTGACTCAGCAGGTACATTGTGCGTCGTCTCTGCCAGGTGTCTGCTTGGCCTTCGAGTGTATACTGTGCGGTGGGCTCGCTTTGTGTGGTTGAGAAAAGTGGTGAAGAAGGAACAGCTTCATGAATAACTTGACTTTGATTGACCTGCGTGGTGTGCAGCGCGGTAGATGCAAGAACACCGAATGCGACTGCCCGGAATCCTCGCGCGACACGGCGCCACTCTCTGCCAACTGCGTACTATGGGCACTGGCCTGCCATTCACGGCCGCTTGGAATACCTGGGTAAGCAAATTAATTTGAAATGTCTTGGCTAATTATATATTTTGCATCTATTTTCCGAACAGTGACGTTCTTGGCGTATTCTGTAGACCTTCCTATTGATCTCCGAACTTCATATTAATGTCAAGCCAAGTTCTCTGCGTACAATACTCACGGATTGAAACGCGACAACTTACGGCTAAGTAATTCACGTACTTCCGTTTCTAACATCTCGATTTCCTGTCCTAGCGGCGTATTTTGACTCGAATGCTTACATCAGATCCAGCATTATCTTTAGATGCCGGATTCTTAGCGACATGACATGGTTACCTTGAGTAATTGCTCATGGAAGTCGTTGTAGTGAAGAAAGTGATGTCGCTTTTCAGTCCGAGAGTACTGTAGCTTCTGTTTCACTCGCGTCGTGTGATCGACGGGGAACGATGACAAGAAGGAAGGAAGGAGAGTTGCTCTCGTTGCCGTGGCTGTGAGCCGTTTCTCCTTCGCCGCCGGGTTTCCAACGGTCTCCGCGTCTGGCGCTCGAAAGCTTTGGCTAGTTTGGCTAGTCGGCGCCAAATCAGCCAAATTTCACGGCTACGTTGCGGTTAGCGGCGGTGGCCGTTTTCGGGCGAGGAGGCGCAACGCCAGTAAAGGGGCCGGCTGGCGCCTCGCGCGGTGGGTGAACAGCGCCTGCTTTCTTCGTGCTCCGCAAAGCGCCTCGAAAATGGCGAAAAATATATTGTATACTGTAAATTCACAAATTCGATGCGTACATTACGAAGCGTCAAAATTGTGCTACATCCTATAAAACACAACCGCGTTAAGGCCACAATAAAATTGTCTGTTTGTGCTGCACATCTCGACTGAAGTTCGCTTGTTGTATCTGCGTGCGCAACACATGAGTCTATAAATATTATATGGAAGCCGCTATTGCCAAGAGATCGTTCTGGGTACAGACGAGATATTTATGTCGCAATCTAACATTATATGGTAAGATACAATTGCGTCACCTTCAGGAACTTCAGGCTGCTGGGTGAAGTCTCAGTTTTGTGCAGTTTTTATGTGTTTTGCCGTGAGGAAGCATCAATACTTTACCGTACGGTGCAGTACGTTGAGCCAGTGCTTCTGCGGCGGTAATGTTAGCTGTCGTGGCAGCAAGGATGGAGCTCTGTTGCGGTCATGTCGTGATCTTAGAACAAACATATACGGAATTACAGAAAGGCTGTTTTTTCTTAGCGGCTCAAGCACAGCAAACGTATTAAAATAGTCAATTCGGACGTGCAACTTTCACTGTAAAAGCACAAAATTGTCGCGAATACAAAAAAGGAAGTGCTTTGTATGGTACTCAGTTGTGTAGTTAATAGCTCATCTTTTGAATGCGGTTTCTGAAATTAGCAGCGAATGCTTTATTGGTACAGCGAAATGCCGTCACTGTGATCCCCGTGTCACGGTTCCTTTTATTTTTACCGCGCTGAGTGCCTGTTCTGTCGATATGTGCATCTAAATACCACAATTTTTTTAATTGAGATTCTCTGGGCGACCGTCCTTGCGATAGGAACCACGTTTTTGTTTTTCTGGAATGTCATTATCTTTTATTTAATACAATTTTTTTTTAAATTTATGCTGAAATAGATCGCCGGTGTACACCTTATACTTGACTGTACGACTTCAAAACTCGTTTTTACTGTTCTTGCTGGCCCCCAATGCCCGTATAACTAAACCAACAAAAAGCCACGAAGTTTTGCTGATTGTGCGCTGTATTCTGTGTTCGTGAAGTTTAATTACACGTCTTCTCTTTCAGCTTGCCTTCGAAAGTAAATTGAGATTTTCAAGCACGGTCGAGGAGAATGTCAGACGCCTAAGGAAAATTCTACCTGCAGTGGCAACACTGGCATCCTTAGCGGACCCATCGTACAGAGAGGTCGACGTGTACTTGCGGTCAAGGCT
>JALIZH010019977.1:0-16548 GCA_030522465.1 Rhipicephalus appendiculatus
ATGATTCCTAGAGTAGAGGAAAGGGGGTGAGCGTAGGAGAAGGGACGCGCTGTGGGACGCGGGGGCCGCTCCGTAGAGTAGAAGATTCCTAGAGGAGAGAAAGGGGGGTGAGCGTAGGAGAGAGTGGGGGGGAGGGGACGCGCATGCGTTGTGGTGGTGTGCGACGCGGGAAGGAGGGACGGACTAAGCCCCCTCCAAACACATGCAAGCAAGATTAAGGAAAGGGGTCAACCTGGGCGACAGACACCGCCTGCCTAGCCATTGCTAAGCAGCCTCTCTGTGCTCTCGGCCATGACTCAAGGAATGGGGTCAACCTGGGCGACAGACACCACCTGCCTCGCCATTGCTAAGCAGCCTCTCTGTGCTCTCGGCCATGACTCTGGTGACTGTAGTAGTGGTTGACGGTCTTCATATTACTACAGTGTTCTGGTTCGCATAATGGGTGCTTCCCTACTTCATGAAAGTGGCCGGACGCGGGACGCGGGACGGCGGACGCGGGACGCGGGAGGGACGGACAGAGCCCCGAGCATAAGATGATTCGCATCTCAAACTTCCCCATCTCCCGCTAAAGGGAACCATGTGTGCATGCGAAGCAGCGCGGAGATGGTTAGCTTGAGCGGGAGAAACGGTCGCCGTTCCCGTTTCGCGGCCCGGGCGCTCATCGCGGCGCTGCACAGGAGAGAGAATGAGGCGCGCGCGCTCCGTCATCTTCATACCGCGGAACTGCCGTGGCGCCCCCAGTGGCGTATGCAGCTGTCGCACCACCTGTCGTGCGCGCCGCTCCGTGGAGTAAAGGATTCGTAGAGGAGAGAACAGGGCAGACCGTAGGAGAGGAGAGAGAAAGAGGGGGGGAGGGGACGCGCATTGCTCTGTGGGGCTGTGGGACGTGGGCGCCGCTCCGTAGAGTAGAGGACTCCTAAAGGAGGACCCTCAAGGGGAAGGTATATAACAGCTGCATCTTACCGGTACTTACCTATGGGGCAGAAACCTGCACACTTACAAAGAGGGTTCAACTGAAATTGAGGACGACGCAGCGAGCGATGGAAACGAAAATGATGGGTGTAACCTTAAGAGACAGGAAGAGAGCAGAGTGGGTCAGGGAACAAACGGGGGTTAAGGATATCATAGTTGAAATCAAGAAGAAGAAATGGACATGGGCCGGGCACGTAGCACGTCGGCAGGATAACCGCTGGTCTTAAGGGCAACTGACTGGATTCCAAGAGAAGGCAAACGCGTGAGGGGAAGACAGAAAATTAGGTGCGCAGATGAGATTAAGAAGTTTGCAGGCATAACGTGGCAGCAGAAAGCACAGGACCGGTATGATTGGCGAAACATGTAAGAGGCCTTTGCCCTGCATTGGGCGTAGTCAAGCTGATGATGAGAGGAGAGAAAGGGAGAGCGTAGGAGAGGAGAGACAGGGGGAGGGGACGCGCATGCGCTGTGGGGGACGCGGGCAGGAGGCATGGACAAAGCCCCCGCAAGCACATGCAAGCAAGATCAAGGAATGGAGTTAACTGTACGCGGGCGCCGCTCCCGTAGTAAAGGATTCCTATAGGAGAGAAAGGGGGAGCGTTGGAGAGGAGAGAGAGGGAGTGTGGGACGCGGGAAGTAGGGACGGACAAAGCCCCCTCAAGCACATGCAAGCAAGATCAAGAAATGGAGTCAACCTGGGTGACAGACACCACCTACCTAGCCATTGGCCTCTCTGTGCTCTCGGCCATGACTCTGGTTACTGTAATGGTGGTTGACGGCCTTTATATTACTACAGTGTTCTGGTTCGCATAATGGGCGCCTCCTACTTCATGAAAGTGCCCGGACGCGGGAGGGACGGACAGACCCCCGAGCATAAGATGCTTCGCATCTAAAAATTCCCCATCTCCCGCTAAAGGGAACCATGTGTGGATGCGAAGCAGCGGGGAGATGATTAGCTTGAGCGAGAGGAACGTCGCCGCTCTCATTTCACGGCAACGGTCCGGGCGCTCATCGCGGCGCTGCACAGGAGAGAGAATGAGGCGCGCGCGCTCCGTCATTTTCACACCGCGGAACTACCGTGGCGCCCCCCAGCGGAGTATGCAGCTGTTACTTCACCTGTCATGCGCGCGGCTCCGTAGAGGATTCCTTGAGGAGAGAACGAGGGGGACCGTAGGAGAGGGGGGAGGGAACGCGCATGCGCTGTGGGGGTGTGGGACCCCGGAGCGGCTCCGTAGAGTAGAGGATTCCTGGAGTATAGGATGGGGGTGAGCGTAGGAGAAGATAGCGGAGGGGACGCGCATAAGCTGTGGGGGGTGTGGGACGCGGGGGCCGCTCCGTAGAGTAGAGGATTCCTAGAGGAGAGAGGGGGGGGAGGGGACGCGCATGCGCTGTGGTGGTGTGGGACGCGGGGAAGGAGGGACGGACTAAGCCCCTCCAAACACATGCAAGCAAGATCAAGGAATGGGGTGTTGTGCCACGCCCCTGCCATGCCCTTGCCAGCCCCGAACACCGACTCCGGTCGTCGTTCTACGCGACTGCAAGTCCACATACCAGAGCGGGAGGAACAATAAAGCCCCGCGCACGTTGGTGTTGGGCCGCACCCTTGCCGACGCCTTGCTGATTTCGCCGGGCCGGTCTTACCCCCACCCTGTTGCGACCGGCGCTGTCGACAAGCCACCGTCTCCCCAACAGGGTCACCAGAGCGGTCATTACCCAGTCTCGTGGTCCTTCGTCATCGTACAGGTACTGACCCTTGGAGGCGAAGGCGTGGTCACTATTGTGCACCAGCAGGCGGTGCAGGATTGGCGGACTCTTGGCCACCGCTTGGAGAGGAGGATATGGGGGTGGACCCCAACCACCACATTTAATCCGGCGCATCGAGGAGCGCCGTGCCTGTTCAGCCTGTTCACGAAGACCGTCAACATGTAAATACTCTGTATAAAGTATTTTCAGTCTTCCAACTTGTCCTGATGACTGCTCCGAGCAGGACACCCGCACGCGTTCGCACCGGCCACGCAACCCCATTCCTAACAGTGGTGGCAGCGGTGGGATCGGCCAGCGTCAGCTACCCTGGTGTGGTGAGTGCCTGAAGTTTACCTCTCGTATTGCCAGACCTAGCTAACGCTCTTTGATAGTAGGTTTTGATGTGGTAACTTTGTTTGGTCAGCCAAGAACTGGATGGTTTGACCACTAAGTTAAAGGAGAGGGTAAACGAGGCGGAGTGAAGTGTCACGATGGACAAGTTCAAGGTGCAGGACCTCCTTGAAATTTGCGAAGAGTTAGGGATTCGGGTTGGCTCCGCTAAGCGTAAACGACAGATCCTCCCGGTTATGGAGGCAGAGAAAGTGACTGTCGAGGAGGCCCAGGAAGCTCATGAGGATATTCGAGCTAGGAAAATCGCATTTCAGGAGAAAAAGGAAAAAGAGAAAGCTGCCCGAGAGATAAGGGAAAAAGAGAAAGCTGCCCGAGAGATAAGGGAAAAAGAGAAGGCTGCCCGAGAGATAAAGGAAAGAGAAGAGAAAGCTGCCCAGAGGCAACGTGAGCTGGAGCTAAGAGAGATAGAACTTAGGATATCAGCAGCAAGGCGTATTTCCGCTGTGAGGGGAGCCGGTAAAGATGGAAGACCTTTTGCAGCCCTTCGGTGTTGGCAGGGACATCGCACTTTTCTTGTCAATTTTGAGCGAACGTGCGAAAAGGCAGGATTCTCCCTCGAAAGTTGGCCACAGGAATTGCTAACACTTCTGCCCTGCGAGGCCGCCGATGTGGTAGCTAGACTCAGTAGAGAGGACGCTGAAGCGTATGACAGGGTCAAAGGGGCGCTATTGCGCAAATACAGCTCGTCTTTTAGGCATACGCTCAAGGCTAGACAATCGGATCGGCACACGCATGGGGGAAGAGGGAAGATGAGTAACCGGCACGCGGAGTCCCTTAGACGGGAGGAAGAAAAGCGCGATGAACAGCCGAAAGAAGGGCATGACGTGGAGTCTAAAGAGATCATTTCAAATCCGTCTATTGATTTGAACCGCACGTTTGATGCGCGGAGACCAGTTGTATGCTACAACTGCGGAGGAAAAAGGTCATATTGCCAGAAGTTGCAGAAAGAAAATGGTGTTCGCGACCATACGAGAGTCGGAGGAGTTGCCACTAGCGGAAAGCGCCGAGGTTAAATCCCTAGGGGACAGCGGCGAATCGTTCGGGTCCGCTGATGCAGATGAGAATACGTTGTTCAGCAACTTTGACAGTGTTGGTTCGGCCGACTGCGAAGGCCAAGGAGAAGGGTCCATGTATGACAGTGATAGAGAATCACTAATTGAGGACACTTCTCAGAGCAAGCTGACTAGCTTAGAAAGCGTCACAGATGTCGTCCAGTCACAGGTACCAACTGGCGATGACCGCGAGGATAGCTCAGTTCAGCAGTTTGGAGCTTTGACTCCACAAGTAGAGAGTTACGTACTAGTGAGTACAAGTAATGAGGCTCTGTGCAATGCGAGCCGTCCCGAGGGCAAGAGATCGTGTCGAAAGCGATGTAAGAGAGAGAATTCCGTACCTGAGAGTACGAGTGAGGCTCTGAGCACTGAGAGCCGCACAGAGGGCAGTAGACCGCGTCGAAAGCGTGGTAAAATAAAGAGCTCCGTACAAGCAAGTACGATGGATGAGGCTTCTAGCATTGCGAGCCATCCCGAGGGCAAGAGATCGCGTCGAAAGCGATGTAAAAGAGAGAGTTCCGTACATGCGAGTACGATGGATGAGGCTGCTAGCCAGGTCAGCGCAGGTGAATCGGTCCGACAGGGCAACAGAGCTGAGGAATCGAAGGGAGCCTTGAGCTGTGAAACCGCCGATGACGCAACCCGAAGCGAAGTTGCGAGCAGCGAGAAGACAGGTCCGCCGAAAACGTCGCCGCAAAATAAAGAAGCTAGCACGTGGGGCACAGCAAAGGCCCGAGACAGGTGGCACTCCGCAGCGCGAGAAAAAGGGTAGGTCATCGACCAGTTCAGCGAAACGTCCTGTGAGGCGTAAACGGCGAAAGGGGCGAAGTAGGGGGACAAAGATGCTCATCGCCGCGACGGAATGCACGGTTGAGATGTGCAACTTTGCGAAGAGAAAAGTGTCGCAGTGGTCCTAGAAGAAAGGCCACAGTAGCAAAGCACCGCGCGGGAGCAAACACAAAGATGGCATGGCCATTGTTTCCCCCCGCTTTCCTGGGGTCCCCTCCGCCAAACTGACAGGAACCGGCCGAAATCCCGAATGAAGCGGGACGGCGTAGTTCAGCTGGTAGCATGTGCATGTTGTGGTCCCGGGTGTTGTCAAAATTCGGCAAGACCGCGACCGCCGCGAGTAAGATTGAAATGAGACAGCTGTAAGCTTTTGGAGAATGAGACACACGAATTTCTTGAAGGAATATTTTGTTTGTTTATTTTTGTCTTGAAGTAATATTCCAGTGTTGTCTCCGCGACTGATTTGTTTAGCTGAGTAGTTTCTTACTTTTGGTTTTTTTTAAGCGTTGTACGAGTTGTGTTTTTTTATTAAGCCGTTAAGGATTGTACGGAAGCAGTGGTCGCATCAGAGCGCGCTGTCTGCGTAAAGAGTTTTCTTTGTTATAAGAGCACGTCCGTCGCGAGTGAAGATTTGTACTACCGCCAATGTTGAAAGAGTAGTAGCGTTTCTTGAGCGGAACTGAGGTTTAGTTGTTTTTGTACCTTTCATGTTTAGCGCGAAGTAGTTCACCGTCTTACGGAAGTAAATGAGCATTGTTGCGGAAGGTTTTAGCGTAAAGCCAAAGGAGTTTTCGACATGCTCAAGTTTGAGAAGCGTTTGGTGCAGGGTACTTGGCACGAAACCAACGCCGATTTTGTCTGGTGCTCCTGATGTGTATGGCATCAAGTTATTTTCATTGCATGGTGTTCGTGAACATTTAGGTTCAGACACGAGTTTAGATGACCTCAGTTTCGAGGGACATGGTGTACAGGTTAATGTTGAGTTAATGTTTCAGCGCTCTATGAATGTGAGTAGCGTAGAGCTAAGGTGCACAGCAGTGCTCAGTGCGTTGTCGTTGAGGTTCTAGCTCATCAGGTCGCACGTGAGGTGGTTGCATTAACCACACGGGCCTGTTAGTACGATATGTTTATTCCCTTTACGTTGTTATATTCAGTGAGTGTTTATGGATCGTATGATCCCTTGATCTGAGAATTGGCCTTTACCGAACGTTGAGGTTAGGGATACGTTTCAGAGAATTCTAGATCGCGAAGTGGCCGCTTCGTCTCATCTGTTTCACTGCACAAAGGATGCAGGAATGCCGCGAAGACTCGCGAAATAGTGAGTACGAGCAAAGGTCGTCACCCTCCGTGGAGGAAGGGTGGTTGTTTGACGAGGAAGGGGTCAGTGAGCATAAGGAACCGTTCACGGGCCGCCTTCTCGCGCAGTGGAGGTCGAAAATCGGAGTGCGCGACCAATTGCTCTGTCGGGCGGGTTAACCGCTCCTTCTTTTGTCGGGATCGCCATTCACGAAAGTCGTGGAATGCGCGACTCCCAGAGTTCGTATGAAAGGGTATACGTTCGTGGAAACGCCGCGGTAACCTGTGTTTAGGTATTGATTGAAGCGTATTCAGTTTCGAAGTTTTGAGATTACTTCATCTGCTGATGTTGCGTCGCGGGTTTGTAATGGAGGATACTCTGATGTATTACTGGACAGTTCATTTGTCACGATGACACTTTATTGAGTTCTTTTGTCATGCGTATGACTTTTATGTCCAAATGTGTCGAGAACTGTCACTTTTGTGTTTACTGTAGAGTCAGTAATTTTCAGCTATGTAATGTCGAGATTGTAGAGAATAACCTCCTTGCGTTATGGTTGATAAGTATTTCAACTACGCTAGTTGTAGGTTAAGTTTTGTTTTGTTTTTGTACTAGTTAGCGTGAGCGTTTAGGGGAAGGGTAGTTCAACATTGTTTTATGTCGAGCGCGTAATCTTTAGTTTCACTTTTATTTCATAGTTAGCAGAACTGTTGTGTTACTGTATTACGCGTTAAAGAGAGCGCTAAGAGAGGATTTAGCGAAGCCTTTCAGCTTCCGTTGGCTTCCTTGATTGTTTACTTTTCCTGCCTAAGTAACTATGGTACAATTCCAATTCTTATATTCTCTCGAAGTTGTTGTTTTGTCAACACCAGAAATTGAGGTCTGTTTTTGGGCTTGTTACCATGAGATACGCACTTCTCCTCGTTTTATTTAAGGACGGGAACGCTAGTCGTCAGGTATGTTTTGTTTCATTCTGGTCTGGCATTCCGAGGGGTGTGCAGAGGGCACTTGCAGCGTTAGGTGTGGTTTGACAATGGTTGTCCTGTCGAGTTCGTCTCATCCACAGGAACCATGAGTCCGTGAAAGCATCGTGTTCGTGTGGAATGCCTGGAGAGACAGCTATGCTCCTGAGAGCTTCGCCTCGAGACCCATGGACGAGCCTGGTGTCCGGCCGCATCAATTCAGCCGAGCCGCGTGGAGCCGCACGTCCTCCTGATGCATTGTTTGGTGGCGGGGGAGCTGTTGTGCCACGCCCCTGCCATGCCCTTGCCAGCCCCGAACACCGACTCCGGTCGTCGTTCTACGCGACTGCAAGTCCACATACCAGAGCGGGAGGAACAATAAAGCCCCGCGCACGTTGGTGTTGGGCCGCACCCTTGCCGACGCCTTGCTGATTTCGCCGGGCCGGTCTTACCCCACCCTGTTGCGACCGGCGCTGTCGACAAGCCACCGTCTCCCCAACAGGGTCACCAGAGCGGTCATTACCCAGTCTCGTGGTCCTTCGTCATCGTACAGGTACTGACCCTTGGAGGCGAAGG
Organism: Rhipicephalus appendiculatus; assembly: GCA_030522465.1. NCBI lineage: Eukaryota > Metazoa > Arthropoda > Arachnida > Ixodida > Ixodidae > Rhipicephalus > Rhipicephalus appendiculatus. The sequence continues at coordinate 7,803 of JALIZH010019977.1, forward strand.
CGTGGTCACTATTGTGCACCAGCAGGCGGTGCAGGATTGGCGGACTCTTGGCCACCGCTTGGAGAGGAGGATATGGGGGTGGACCCCAACCACCACATTTAATCCGGCGCATCGAGGAGCGCCGTGCCTGTTCAGCCTGTTCACGAAGACCGTCAACATGTAAATACTCTGTATAAAGTATTTTCAGTCTTCCAACTTGTCCTGATGACTGCTCCGAGCAGGACACCCGCACGCGTTCGCACCGGCCACGCAACCCCATTCCTAACAGGGGTCAAACTGGGCGACAGACACCACCTGGCCTAGCCATTGCTAAGCAGCCTCTCTGTGCTCTCGGCCATGACTCTGATGACTGTAGTAGTAGTTGACAGCCTTGATATTACTACAGTGTTCTAGTTCGCATAATGGGTGCTTCCCTACTTCGTGAAAGTGGCCGGACGCGGGACGCGGGAGGGACGGACAAAGCCCCGAGCATAAGATGCTTCGCATCTAAAAACGTCAACGCCCCCGTTTCGCGGCAGCGGCCCGAGCGCTCATCGCGGCGCTGCACAGGAGAGACAATGAGGCGCGCGCGCTCCGTAATTTTTATACCACGGAACTACCGTGACGCCCCCCAGGGGAGTATGAAGGTGTCGCACCACCTGTCGTGCGCGCCGCTCCGTAGAGTATAGGATTCCTAGAGCAGAGAAAGGGGGAGCGTAGCAGAGGAGAGAGAGGGGGGAGGGTACGCGCATGCGCTGTGGGGGGTGTGGGACGAGGGCGCCGCTCCGTACAGTAGAGGATTTTTATAGGAGAGAAACAGGGGGAGCGTAGGAGAAGAGTGGGAGTGGGGAGGGGACGCGCATACGCTGTGGGGGTGTGAGACGCGGGACACGGGAAGAAGGGACGGACAAAGCCACCGCAAGCACATGCAAGAACGATCAAGGAATGGAGTCAACGGGACGCGGGCGCCGCTTCGTAGAGTAGAGGATTCCTAGAGTAGAGAAAGGGGGGGAGCGTAGGAGAGGAGAGAGAGGGGCTGTGAGACGCGGGACGGACAAAGCCTCCGCAAGCACATGCAAGCAAGATCAAGGAATGGTGTCAACGTGGGCGACAAACACCGGTAGTGCGTGTTATTCATTGCTTGCACCCACCACATGCCTAGCCATTGCTAAGAAGCAACTTTGTGCTATCGGCTATGACTCTGGTAACTATGATGGTGGTTGACGGCCTTATTGTACTACAGTGTTCTGGTTTGCATAATGGGTGCTTCCCTACTTCATGAAAGTGACCGGACGCGGTACGCGGGATGCGGGACGCGGGACGCAGGACGCGGGATGCGGCAGGGACGGACACAGCCCCAAGAATAAGATGCTTCGCATCTAAAAGTTGTGTACAGGACACTTAGACGAACTTTACGTAATACAGTTTGTTGGCTTCAAGACGTAGTTTGAGGGTCAGATATAGTACGATGCTTCCAGCACGTACGCGGGAGTCACTTAAATGTTTAGGACGCACCTCGCCGGTAACGGGAAAACCTCTACACTTTCGATGGCGCGCCTTTTTGCGGGCGCCGCATTGCGCTCCTTTCCCTCTTTTCAGTTTGCTGTTTTCGTGCTTTGCCTACATGTGCGATGACGTTCGGCGTTACAACAGAATCGAGTGAGTATACGTGACTGTCGGTACTATGTGCGGTAATTCTAGCATATGCCACGCCGGATGTCAACGTAGACGGCTGTCGTCCGCGCGCGTTGGTGTCGTTCGGGTGTTCGTACTCGCATGTGTTGTATTCAAGGATGGGTTACGTTTGTAAAACACGCGGTCATTAACCGCTCACGGCCTGCTTCTGAGTGCCGGAGGATGGGCTTACTTGTCGGAATATGCCGGCGCAAGCCGCACTTATTCAGAAAGCAAATTTTGAAGCGACTTCTCAGAAAAGAAGTACTTTCATTCGTGCATAGCCAGTGCCTATTGGGAAACGAGGTCCCCGCCTTCCTTTACGTGAACATGTGTTTTTGTAGCGAAATTATATAAAACGAAACACTCGTGTGTGTGTGTACAGTAACAGTGTGCTGAACAAACGGTGGTTTGAATAAAACTAATCAGTCTTTGTGTGTTTGTGTGTTGGTTATTTCCAGAATTTCAGATCGCTTCTCCAGCCTCTTCACTCCAGTTTACAGCCACACTCTGTCTTTCTCATCTTTCTACTGCCCTTTCCCTTTTCCTCCAGTGTTGAGTAGCCAACCGGACTGCTGTCTGGTTAACCTCCCTGCCTTCTCCTTTCTGTATTCCTTCATTCCACAATCGGGGAAACGAAGGTGTCGCTATGGTCTGGCGCCTCACCACTAGTGATGGGAAAATCAACAGCGTCGTTCGCCCTGTCAACGAGGCAGTCGGTCCTACATTTCCTTTGGTTGGACAAGCCGACGTAGGAAAAGTGGTGAGTGGCACCCACGCAGAGGAGTCTAAAGCGATTGCGTTTGTTGTTTAAAAGAAGCTCACATCATCTTGTGCTGCAAGTTTGTCACCAAGTCACATGTTACAAAAGCTACAATTTGGTAGTTGTGTTCTACAAGATAACGGCAAAAAACATGGTTTCTTACTATGCCTGTTTGCATTTGTTGTCTTGTTGTGAGCCTTCATTATGTCTGTGTAAATCACTTATAGTGTAGGTTTTGCAAACTCTCTCTACGATTCCGTTTTCTCACCATGATACCACGTTCTTCTTTTCAGCCTAGGCACCATTTTTCATGGCTGCTCACGCTGAACAGGAGTGACAACATAGCAATGCACAACTCTGATTCCTCCAGCCTTCACGACATTTTGATTCATAATCATAAGGAATAAATATGGAAACATGATGCCGATATCTGCAGTTTATTTTGCACGACTTGACACTATGGACATCACAGTCACACATTTTGGTTGACTATACTCATACAAGCATGTAAATGAGAAATACGTCAACTGCTTCATTAGAAATCACAGACCATCTTTTCGCGCATGCTATATTACTCAGCTGAAAATGGTGTGTTGTTTTGACGAGTTTTATTAAAATAATGCTAAAAGTGAACTATACATTTTTGGTAGTCGCTAGGCACAACGGCAAGTATTATTGGAGTTGCTTAAAATGAATACTTCACCATTTCCAACAGTAGTCGCGCAAAAACATGGCATGGGTAAATTGAGTAGAATAAAATAGCTGTAGAGTCGCTTGACGCTTCGGTTGGTGTCATTTTACCCACGTAGGAGTGTCACCGGCAAGAGTCGTCTGACTCCCTCAGAGGTGGTAGTGTGATCCGTCGCATAAGAGTCCTCTCACTCTTCTTAAGGAGGTCCGGGGACTCTCGTAGAGTGCGCCGACTCTCACCCACCAAGAGAATCACCCTGCTTCTTTAAAGAGAATCGTATACGTGGAAAGTCAGAACTCTCTGAAAAGAGTCACACATACTCTTTTTTTTTTCTTAGAGTGTATGAGAGATGGTCGTGGTGCGGTCTAGGGAACTTTTATGAAAGTCACACGAAGAGCTGAACTTTTCAAGAAGCGCAAGAAGTTGGCGTCGATGGGAGGGGGGCGAGATTGGCGTCGATGGCAGTTTAGAAAGCTGACAATGTAGACTGTTGGTTGGCAGAAGTGACTGCGGCAATGTCACGACGGGAGAGCTCATTGGAATGCCAAGATCATCAATGTGGTTGAAAGGTTGGGCATAAACTAAAGTCTCTCCACGAAGCAAAGCAATCGGGTAGTTGCAGTGGTTTGTGACCAGCATTGTTGTTGATCCAGATGTAATAGCGAGGACGGCAAATGAAAGAACAAGGCCTTTGCGCTGTGTAAACAGGAGAGACAGCGTAAACAGTGCCGCGGTGTCAGGCTGGGCAGTACACAAAAGGGTAACAAGGACTGACGCCTCCGTAGGCAAGTTGGTGTCGGCATCAACGATGAGTTATCTTAATTCAAATGTCACCAGCAGAAGGCAGACGCGAAAGATAAAACGGCAATCTTTCGAGGGTGGGACGATCATACAATCGATGGACAAGACGAAAATGAAGGTGGTTTTCGCCTTCGAGCGAGTGGGCAAGGGACGATGCGAGTTTTTAGATGCGAAGCATCTTATGCTCGGGGCTCTGTCCGTCCCCCGTCCCGCGTCCCCCGTCTCGCGTCCCGTGTCCCGCGTCCAGCCACTTTCATGAAGTAGGGAAGCACCTATTATGCGAACCAGAACACTGTAGTAATATGAAGGCCGTCAACCCTACTACAATCATCAGAGTCATGGCCGAGAGCATAGAGAGGCTGCATAGTAATGGCTAGGCGGTGGTGTCTGTCGCCCAGGTTGACCCCATTCCTTGAGTCATGGACGAGAGCACAGAGAGGCTGCTCAGCAATGGCTAGGCAGGTGGTGTCTGTCGCCCAGGCTGACCCCATTCCTTGATCTTGCTTGCATGTGTTTGGAGGGGGGCTTAGTCCGTCCCTCCTTCCCACAACGCATGCGCGTCCCCTCCTCCTCTCTCTCCTACGCTCACCCCTTCCTCTCCTCTAGGATTCATCTACTCTACTTAGCGGCCCCCGCGTCCCACACCCCCCACAGCGCATTCGCATCCCCTCCCCTATGCTCTCATACGTTCACCCCTTCCTCTACTCTTGGAATACTCTACGGAGCGGCTCCGGCGTCCCACATACCCACAGCGCATGCGCGTCCTCTACTCTACGGAGCGGCTCCGGCGTCCCACATCCCCACAGCGCATGCGCGTCCTCTCCCCCCTCTCTGCTCTAGGAATCCTCTACTCTACGGAGCGGCTCCGGCGTCCCGCATCCCCACAGCGCATATCGCGTCCTCTCCCCCTCTCTCCTCTAGAAATCCTCTACTCTACGGAGCGGCTCCCGCGTCCCACACCCCCACAGCGCATGCACGTACCCTGCCCCTCTCTCTCCTCTCCTACGCTCCCCCCCCCCGTCCTTTCCTCTAGGAATCCTCTACGGAGCGGCGCGCACGACAGGTGGTGTGACAGCTGCATACTCCACTGTGGGCACCACGGTAGTTCCGCGGTATGAAAATGACGGAGCGCGCGTGCCTCATTCTCTCTCCTGTGCAGCGCCGCGATGATCGCCCTGGCCGCTGCCTCGAATCGGGAGCGGCGACGTTTCTCCCGCTCAAGCTATCCGCCCCGCTGCTTCGCATCCACACATGGTTCCCTTTAGCGGGAGATGGGGAAGATTTTTTCGATGACAGTGGATGGGTGGATGAAACAGCATCCCATTTATGAGGGGGGCGGTGACCTGCGCATCATCAAGCTCAAGATTTTATTATTTTTTTTAATATTATTATTACTATTATTATTACTATTATTATTATTCTTATTATTATTGTTGTTGTTGTTGTTGTTATTATGACGTTAAAGCATAATCTTGTGCAGATGAGTTAAGGTTCTCATCTTATAAAAAATTAGGCAGATCCCAAGTACCATTGGAATAGATCTTATGCGAAGCATCCGGAGGTAAGGTGACTGGGTTGGAATTTTTTTATTGAGCGAAACGATATGAAATGACGCTAAAGATATGTACAAATGTTGCACGCACATACATATTGAAGAGTCGCATATGTTTCATATAACCAGTTGTTTACAGTTGTGTAACGATGCCAACAGAAACATGAGTATTGCCAACACCAGAAGCCGTAAGCTGATATGTTGAGCTTGTACTTGCAAGGATGGTAGCCCTGGATAGTGCTACATAAACCAACTACAGTGGATGGCGCTTAATTATACAACTGACGTTAACCCGACATGACTCCTTCGTCATAGTACGTATGTAATGTTTATAAAATTAGATAGCCAGCACTGCAACCACAGTTGACGTTTCACCAACATTACGCCTGCATAGGGTGTTCTGCCAAAGCAGTTTCGAGACCTGACGTGGCTCTGTGGTAGAATGCTTGATTACCATGAAGAATGCTTGGGTTCGATTCCTGCGGGGACTCTGATTTCTCTTCTTTGTATTCCTGGCGTCAACGCCACCGATGTCCGTTTTTCTTAACGCTGTCGCCTTTAAATTACCAGTGTCAACGCCACCGATGTCAGTTTCTGTTAACGCTCTCGCATTTAAGTTACCAATGCCTTTTCTCGCTGTTCCTGGGTAGATATAAATTGTCTAAGTCCGGTGGCGCATACCCGCATTCCGCGGCCCGTGGTATACGGGTATGAGCCACACGTGTCTGGAGAACTGAGTTTGACGACGTACGCGACGGCATTTTCACGTTATTCATGTCATGACCAGCCAGACATATTCGTCAATACCTCTTACCCTCACATACAAATTTTGGTCAACCCCAAGTTAAGGAGGCCATCACGAGAGTACCCAGACGTAGGTGGCTAGATAGATAGATAGATAGATAGATAGATAGATAGAGACGCAAATAGAAACGCAAAAGTGCTTACAGTACGCAAAGAAATGCTTCGCATTTAAAAAACCTTATAAATGCATATAAATTCACAACCCAATTTTCCGAGCCTTAGCGCACAACAACGCTAGTTTACCTGCTTTTACTTTTGTTGTTGTTATCTGCCTACTTTCCCGCCAACAGTCCCCCCAGTCATTTTTTACTTATTTCTTTCGCCGACCTGTTTACCTTTCCAATGTTGTTCCTAAACACGAACGTTCATGTAGGCTAGTGCCCTCACATCAACCCGGGCGGATCACATTCAGTTAACATGCTCCCTTGTTTCCTTACCTTCCCTGCGCATGTGTATTTCTGTTCTTCCCTGAATTTCGCTTTATAACTAGCGTATTAAGGCAACTCACCTTCGCTTCAAGCAACAAAACACATTCCTCTGCATTATGGTAAAGTGTGCCCATGCTTATTTTGTGTGTACCCTTTCGGTGGTTACCCAGAGCTGGCTTTCTTGCAATCATTGCTATCCAGTACATCTTTTCCGCCTGTCTAACGTATCGCTTAACGCTTCTTGTCACCATATCGCTTATACTGCTAGCCGTATACTTGCTGATGAGTCTCCTATTTCTTTTTCTCAATTATTAGTCAACCCTCTTCCCATACTAATACCGGAACGCTTTCTCTTTCCATCTTCTGTCTTTCATGTTCCTTATTCTTTCTTCGAAATTTTTTTCAAACCAATTTTCAATGTAGCTTTCGAGTTCAGGTCTACTACAAATCTGCATGTGGTGCAGTGAAATGTAGTCTGTACCATTTTATTGTTATACTGTGCTACTATTAGGCGCAGGGTAAAGTGTAGGGTAGTAAAAAATTGTGTAGGATAAAGTAGGGTACTTTTGACGGTGACGTAGGGTATTTTCCAAAAATTGGTTCGCAGCACTGCTTGAGGCCCTTGCTATGCTGCAATTCTAGCCGTTTCCGCTGTGTTTTATCAATATCCGGCAGCGCGTATAGCATGTATAGTGCTCTCAGGAGCACTATACGAGCGTATGGCGCGTTTAACGAGCCTCGAGCGATGAGATAAAAATGACAGAAGGTCCTTCTTCGATCGCGGGGTATAAATCCAGCAGGTATGCCTGTCGTACAGGTGAATGGTGAGGTCAAGGAAGCGCAGTTTGTTGCCTTCAGGTGAAGGCAACAAACTGCTCCTTGGTGAAGGATAGTCCAGGGAAGCAGCTTCTGCAAAAACTTCCCATGACAATCCCCCTCCCCCTCCTCTCATGTGAAGGAGCGTATTTATTCGTGCTCGCACGAAACAAACGCATGATTGGTAGTTGAGCGCTGGGTCCTATCTCTGCCTTTTTGTGTCCTCGTTTTTTTTCGCTCTGTTTCGCACCGATGAAGCCTTACCAACAAGCTCAAACCCATACCCTTTCAACAATGCGGAGGCTGTGCTTGACGTAACATTCACGGTCTATACCTTCATATATGCTCACCGTAAGTAATACGCTCGACTCGAAGGAATCCAAAGAGAATGACTTTCTCTGTATTCGCGCGTTAGTCATTAATGTCGATTTAAAATAGAAGAGGGCCAAGTATCGATACTTGTGGTACACCTGAGGAAATAGGACTCGGGAGTGAGTCACTACTGTTAGCGGAGACAAACTTGGAATGATTTATTCACAAACATTCAAGACGTGCAAGTAGTTCAGAATCCATGTTTAGTCGATGCAAACTATACGAAAGCAGGTTGTGGCACACTATGTCATAAGGATGGAAACTTGAGCTAGTTGGTACGCGTTCATCTTTGGTTGATGCAGCGCACACGGGACGAGGACGAATAATTAAGAAGCGCAGGACAGGCGCTGACTCGCAAGTGAATTTTATTACGAAATACAAACATATTTACAGGTGATGCACATCATGGCTAAAAGGTCCCCAGCTAGGAATTACAGATAAACTCTGAAATCATATTTTGCAAGTACTGCTTAGGTACATACATTTTGCGTCAATGAGCCAAATTGAAGGCAGGCTGAGACACTTATCCCCTTTTTTTCGAATGTGGAAGGCCCCAATGACTTCTCTGGCCATCTGCGGTTTACTGTGTGACATTAAACCGCGGACAATGTCCTGACAATGTGCAGCTAGAGTGGGACGGCTTTGTCTCTGACAATGAACGTTTGTGTTGCCTAAGACGAACATTTACGCATCTGCCACTTTGGCCTACGTAAGTTTTACCTGATAAAAAACAGTATCTGGTGCACAATGGCCTCCTTGCAATCTCTAAAGTGGAAAATATGGTTTATTCCACAGTTAGTAGGAACACTATCAATGCCATTGGTCTGCTTATCAACAAATTTCTACACTTTCGCGCACATGGATGC
>JALIZH010019978.1:0-25065 GCA_030522465.1 Rhipicephalus appendiculatus
TCACGAATGAAATAAAGCACCACGGGATGTCTAGAAGTGGCACGCCTAATGGCGAGAGCTTCCAGCAAATCAAACGACGACGAAAAGAAAGCAGAACGGGTTGCAAGCAATGAGCAAAAGCAGATGAAACATCTACAAAGACGGCAAGAGAGAGTGTGATTCGAGAAAGAAGAAGAAAATAAAGGGGGCGCTATTTTCTGCCTCCCGTCGGGGGCACCTCTTCTCGAACACCCTTCTTGCAAGCGAAAAGAGGAAGTAAGAAGGGTGTTCGAGAAGAGGTGTAGAGGAAAGTGCGTAGAGGACGGGACAGTGGCAGCTGCTTGCCCTCTCATAACTTCATGCTAGGCTGTGGTCAAGGAGCTCGAGGCATGAAGTTTTCCGGGGCACGCCTAAGCAGTGAGCCAAGAGAGAAAATCGGAAGTCGAACAACGAAAGGCTGACCACTTGATAAAGGAGCCAGTGAAGAAAGAAACAGAAACGTTCTTTCAGTTGCTTACAAACGAAGAGAAAATGGGAATGTGACGGTGGGAACACCGAGGGGAAAACCTGGAGGCGATATTGACGGGAACCAATTGAGCACACGGACAGCAAAACGAATCGAGGACAACGATGTATGACCGTTCAAAGAAAAAGATAAAAAATTGTCCACGCCGGAGAACCACTATGAGCAAGACGTAAGGGAGAAAATTGAAAATGGAATGGAATTGGCCAGTAGCCAAAATAAATATAGGATCATCGATTCAACCTCTTTCGAGGCGTTGCTGTGAAAGGAGCTGACCGGCTGAATGAATGCAAGAAAAAAGTAAGCAATAGAGTGGTTTTAAAGTGAAGATTAAAAAAAAATCATAAGCCTGAGCCAGTAAAGGCTCCAGTGTGCTTAAACTACCGCTGCTTCCATGAAAAAGTCTTCAGAATATCGCCTCCTCTTTTTTTATTTAAGAACATCCGAGATTGAAGATGGAAGACCGAGACAAGAGCAGGAACGTGGTGCAAAATGGAACGAGATGGTTCAGGTACAAGTGCGCAAGCGCCTTTGTGTTTCTGTCTTGCGGTTCAAGTGTATGTCTTTTCATCGTGTTTTTTTTATTTCGATAATAAAGAAGGCGCCCGAAACGGATCAACTGTTGTTGTTGTAAAATGTTTAATCTCAGCATTCGTTCTTCACCTTCTCTTCTCGCTACGGTTCCTCTTGGCCATCTGTTCGGGACACTAGATGCTCCGCGTCTCTTATCGCCATCCTTCCGTGAATGGTATGACACAAGGTTACTCCCCATTGTCACTTCTGTCTTGCCGGCTGGCCATTTGAAGTGCACCGATTTCAGTATACCTTGTTGTTTCACCGCTTTGAAGACACTTAAGGATATGTAAAAGCACTCTTGGAAAGATCAAGGCCTCTTGACACTAGTACCATGGGTCCGGTTTGTATATTGGGCATGCGGCTGGCGTGACGCAAGTCGTAGTACTTCATTGAACTTTTACACCTGCTGGCTTCCTCTATCGTCTCCTTGCATTCTGGAATATGAATCTTCCCTACTATGCCAAGATCGCAATCTGCTGGTATTCACGTCTCCTTCTGAAAGGCAGCAAAGTGAGGGCTGCAGGCAAGTCCAGCTGTGTGAGATTGATTGCGATGCCTCACCGCTGCCACGTGGGCTCACTTCCATCCTCCACAGAAGTCACCGTATATGAAAATGAAAGTCTTCATGTCATAGATAAGGCGTTTCCCGAGAACGTTTCCTTCGGGGTGGTATGGTGTTGCGAATCTTAAAGTGGTACTTTTTTATTCTACCTACCGTCGGAGCCTCTCACAGCAAAATGTAGCTCTATTATCCGAGACCATCACGTTGGTGTGCCTAAATGCCTGACTTTACATTAATAAAATGATACTGTACGCGTCTTTGGAATTTTTTCGGCCGCCATACTCGTGCACGGGTCGACAGCCACTAGAAAGTACTGAGATTGGCGTACACCCTCCCGGTCTATATGAGTTGAGGAAAATCGTGGTGCACAAATTCGAATGGGACATCTGAATATGAAGGTATCGCCGTGTGGTTTTCTTTTGGGCGGAACTTTGCTTTTGCCGTCTAGCGGCTGATGACAGCGTCTGCATTCATGTTCTTCTATGTATAGCGTTTCTGATTTTCCAGTAAGTCCACCAAAAGCCGTCATGGCCACCTGAGGGTGGACTGTCGAGATAGAGCCTCAATATTATTCATATGCATATTTGTGGCCCAATAAACTTCTCGTTGACCAGTTCTTAATCTTCGGTGCCTTCCCATACACTTACAGCGTGTGCCTCTTGACAGTCATTTCTGTGAGCTATGTCCAATCTTGATAAGGCGTCCGGTGTCAGGTAACTTCTCACCGGGTCTATGAAATAACAGCCAGCGTGAACAGCTGAATTTCGCTGAAGCTGCTTGCCACTCGGCCCTGCGGTTGTGTAAAACACAGAATGTGCGTCAATACTTCATTACCTGTGAAAAGCTTAAACCGACGGGCTTTCAAATAACATCTGAAGTACAGCAATGCCAGCACCACTGCTTTTCCGTGGTCGCGTTATTTAGTTCAGCTTTTGAAAACGTCTAGGAATAATCACCAATGACGTTCAACTGGTGTCTATTTTCTTGTCTAAATCTCTTTCATATAACACCGCATCTGAGCCGTAATTGGCTGCATCAGTGCAGAGCTCTAATGACTTGGGGAAAATGGGTAATACGAGCATTGGGTCTGAAGGTATACTCTACGCACCATTTGTTGATATGCAGGGGTGGCACTCATCGGCCCACACGTAAAGGACTTCCTTTTGAATTAGTCTCGTAAGGCACCTAAATAACGCTACAAAACATTTGGTGAATGCCCGAAAATCTCCTGTCGTCTAAGGGACAAGCGAAATGAGTGGACATGGTAGGGATCACACATTCCCTTGATTTGTTGGATGGACTGTTCCTTTATGGTCATTGTGAAGCCGCTGAGGAATTTGCCAAAAAAAATATCACTTTTCTCCGCAGTAATTCTTTTTCGGTCTTTACTTTCAGGCGTGAGTTGCTGAGTGCCTCTAGTATCTGAGAAAAGGGGAAATAGTGGTTTTTTTTTTCATACGCGGGTCGGACAAAGCCCCGAGCATAAGATGCTTCGCATCTAAAAATCAAAGAGCGTGAGGACAACGTTTCTTTTTTAATGCGAAACACCTTATGGCGGAGTTCAAGTCCGGTGGTGGTGTGCGGCCTGACTACTCTTACTGCGCATGCGCAAGCCCTCTCCACACACCTCCACTCCTACGCTCCCCCCACTGTCTCCTCTAGGCATCCCTCCAAGCGGCGTCCGCACCCCCCACTGCGCATGCGCGTCTCCTCCCCCTCTCTCCTCTAGGCATCCCTCCCGCGGCGATTACACCCCCATTGCGCATGCACGTCCCCTTCCCAGCTCTCTCCTCTCCTACGCTCCCCCCCTTCTCTCGCCTCGCAACGCCGACGTAGGCAGCGTCTGCTAGCGAGTTTCTTGATTGAAAAAACCGACTGCTCGCGCTGCACAACCGTTCACTGGCCACCCCGTATATATAGTGCCTGGATCTTGACCTGCAAAGTAGTGCCAGTGGGAGATTTCTCCTGTGCGTTATTGAACAATAAAAATTCGCAGCGTGCGCGTTCACTAAAAGCGGACTGCGGGTCTCTGTGTCCAATCGTAGTATTCTGTCTCTCATTGCCCATTAGCAGCGATTGGCATGTTCCAGTAGGAAACACAGGTCCATCACTGCGTGCTTTGCGCCTCCCCAGGTTTCTCTCCTGCGCAACGCCGCGATGAGCGCCACCGTCCACGCGTGGCGATTTTTCGCGTCTTGTTTTTTCTCTTTCGTTGCCGTTGCGCTGTTAACGCTCGAATATTGTCGTTTGGGGTACAGTTATTTTTGCAACAGGAGAGTCGTTCACTGACAAGAGCGGTTGTAATTTCCTAAATGAGTGTCTTTCGCACACCCTGGAAAAAAAAAGCACCGGGAGCATCAGGGGAGTCAATTGCTTTATTACACGTGTACTTTAGTCATTTCACGCAGTTTAACAACGTCTAACTGCAGTGAACTAACTAGCCCGCCATAACGTTTTATAGGGAAAAAAGGAATGCCATGTTCTTGGAATTGCAGGCACAGCACATTCCTAGCCAGAGGCTTTCACGCCAGGCGAACGAGATGCTCATCTGTCATGTTAACAGTTCCTGCCCAGTTGTCATAGGCCCCTTTGACGTCCAGGAACAAAGAGGCGCAAAGACGCTTACGGCCTTTCTCGTGCTCCACGTAGGTGATTAGGTCGATGACGCTATCAGCTGATGATCGACCACGTCTAAAGCCTGCCATTGCATCCGTGTAAAGGTCGTTGTACTTGATGTACCACTCTAGGCGTCCGAGGATCATCCTCTCCATCACTTTCCCACGCAACTAGCCAATCAAGGTTTGGAAATTTCTACTGGAAAGTGCGCTCTTCTGGCATTTACGCGCAAGCCCATGAAAAACTACAGTGTATCAATCAATGGTCAAAACATACCGTATTGTCGATCACACAGGTTTCGCGGTGTCATAATAGACAGATACGTATCTCGGAGTCCTCACGTCTCGTACCTGAAAAAACGATTGACAAGGCATTTGTCACCCCTTGAAGTTTTTAGCTGGAAAGACTTGCGGGATGTCGCCCGGTGCCATGTTACAACTGTTCAGGGTGATTTTTCTTGGTTTCCTGTGCTACAGTTTGCCTGCATTAACTAACGTAAACAAGAGAAGTCGACGAATGCTACAAAATGTTTAAGCCCAGACCCTCCAAATTTGTTTAGGCCTGTCTCAGAGTGGCCCAACAGTGCCGACTATAGACATCGCTAAAAACCACCTCGTAAGGACTCATATTGAGGTTGAAGCGCTGAGGACGCACATAAGGCATCTTGCCCGGACTCCGCACCACCGCCTAGCCTCTCTACCAGCGGGAGTGACCACACACCTCATTTTGCCGAACAGTAGCCGCACATGGCGAGGCCCTACCAACTGGCTTCACGCCTGCAGCGAGATTCTCGGTTACTCCATGGTGCCTCAAACAGCCAATCATCAACCTGACAATACCAGGTGACCAGAAAAAACAGGATCTGTCAGCACTAGCTCTTAAACTGCTCGCGTTACTTCTGTTGCACGAGAAATATCAAGACTCCACTCACGTCTACACCGACGGCTTCGTGCTACCGAGCAGCTGAACAGCGGCGGTCGTGGTTCCAATGATCGCCGCAACTATCAAGTTCAGCTTCGACGGCAGCAGATCTCTGAGCGCTTCGGGCTGCGCTGCTTTTCATTAATAATCAAATAAGAAAAAAGTGGACAATTTTCTGCGACTCAAAGGCGGCACTGCAGTCTCTACTGTCGCCTTTGCGCCGTGGTCCACACGAACAGTTGGTATTTGAGACTGCAGAGATGTTACACCATCTAACCGAGAAAGGACACCATATTACATTTCAGTGGCTACCTAGTCACTGTGGCATCATCGGTAATGAACTGGCCGATCAAGCTCCCCGTTCAACCCATACAGAAGAGCACGACCTGTCGATACCTCTTTCGAGGACAGACGCTGCTCAGAAGCTCCGCATGCTCGCTCGCTATTGCACATCAAATTGGAATGAGCCACATTTCATGCATGCACTCCCTCGATCCTACGTTAAGCCTTAGAATTCCATCAAAGCTTCGCCGAGGTGACGCGACCGTTCTGCGTAGATTATGGCTGGGCGTCGCGTTTACCCAGGCATATGCGTTCCTGTATAGAGATGGCCGACACCGCCACCTGTGAACATTGCGGCGACAAAGAAACAATTCGACATGTTCTGTGCGACTGTCCGGAATATGCCACGCAGAGACAAGCGTTTTGTCAGGCATAGAGCAAGATAGAGGACCAGCCTCTCTCTGAAGAAAGACTATTACGACATCGTTCAGACCTAACATCGCAGAAGGTCTTACAAGCACTATTAGGCTTCCCGCGACCTACTGGCCTATCAGAACGACTCTGATTGGAATGTTCTCGTGTTGGTGTGAGTGGCTGTGATTCTTTTTCTCCGTATTATTTATTTTTATTGCGATAGCAATTATATGGACACTCTGGGCTGTTTTTTTTTGCCGTCGGCGTCGGCGTCTCCGTCGCCGTCATGCCCAGTATATGTATATGTATATATTTATAAAAGCCCACGAAAAAAAATAATTCAGAAAAATATTTTCCGACGTGCAGAATCGAACGGGCGACCTCTCACTCCGCAGCGCGTGCCGGTAACCGCTAGGCCACAGAAGCGCACGTCCTTCAGCATACTAACGTCGAGCTATTTATATACACCATTCGCCGCTGGTGGTACGCCGATCTCGGGGGAATATCAGCGTGTTCTGTGCCTTACCAGCAAACCAGCGAGATGGCGCAAAGTGCGCCCTCGGCACCCCACTCGTTGCGACGCGTTGACTGCCCGTCGTCCCGACTTGCACTTTGGCCTGCAGGGCGTAGTCGCCTTTGCCTGGGCGCGCGCGAACGCTTATCTCGGGGTGGGAAGGATGGGGGGCAGTTTTACGTCGTGTGCTTTCGCCGGGAAAATTGCGTTTAGGTTAGAGAGCGCACAAATGTCACTTCGCTCGCTGCAGAGGCCCCGTTTCGGAAAGAAGCGCGCTGTTCCAAACAGTGAAGTAACAACTGTGACACTTGTTAGTTCGCGCTCGTCCTGTGTATACCTGTGCGTATGTTTCGTGCGTCCTTTGCGCTTGAGCAGTGCGCTCCAAGTTTCGATCTGCTTGCCGTTCTTCGCGTGAAATGCCAATTTCTTGCTATCGCATTCATTGCTTCACCCTTGCGGCGAAACTGTGACTTTTCTCTCTGTCTCTTTGAACCCCCTATTCCGCAACCCCAGTTCAGGGTAGCATACCAGCTACTACCTTCTGGTTAACCTCCCTGCCTTCCTCTTCTCTTTATATACATATATCTCTCGCTCTCTCCTGCCCAGTTGGCTAGAAGCGCTCGTACGAGCTTTCTGGGGAAAACTTTGCAAACTTCCATGGCGTGGTCTTCCGCCCCTTAAGTCTGCTCCCGGCACAGCAACAGGTGTGGCAAAAGTGCAGACGATAGCAGGTCGCGAATCTTGTCACTTCGCATCACGTCTGCTATCTCCAGGACCTTGTCGATTTCATAGTACCAATATGTAATTTATGTCATATTCGCGCTGTCAAAAACATGACGTGCAATCAACAAGGAGGTTACAAATCAAGTTGCAAGAAAGAGCTGCGTGTTTGGATCTTCTTTGTTTATTTATTCCTTGTGCTGCGAGTGGGACTAAGTAATCAAATTGATAGGGGCGTGCGAATTTTCGAAAATTTCGAATAACGAATCGAATAGCCTTCTATTCGATTCGGTACTCCAATCGAAGAGCGCATATTCAGAATACCGAATATTTTTCGAACAATTTTCAAATATTGAGCACCGACGGGAAATCTCCAAAGGAAGAAAACGTTCAAAGGGCCATCAGTTCCTGTCTTTGTGTTGTAATAACTGAAGGAAGGGACTAAGGCTGCCCTCCGCCTCAGAAGTGTAATTTTTAGACACATGCACATGAAAAACAACACAGTCAGTTGTGTAAGTGTAAATTGATTTTGCCGGTAAAGTATTCAGCTTTGATGGTTATATCTATAGCTGCTGTTTGTGCAAAGGCACATGTTGTTATAAGTTGTTTATCTGTTCCATTACATAGTTAGCTATATGTGTGGTGCTCGAATTCAGCATTGTTTAATTTTTGTGCTCAGATTAATTTAGAAGCTATAGGCAAAGTAGCACCTTCAATACAATAGTCGCTCCTGTATTTCATCCTACTGTTACAAAGTAACTCCCAGCTCTAGTCGCTGCATTCGGCGAGCTTAGCCCAGTTTTCATAATTGTGGTATTTTCTTGTTGATTAAAAGCACTCACATGGTTCCTTTGTTAATATTGCGAATTTATTTCAGCAGTATAATATCTCCGGTCCTGTTTTTTATTATTAAATGTATAGGTCTGTTGAAAATTGTTTCCTTATTATTCGAAAAATATTTGAATAGCACTCGAGTTGTATTCGTATTCGATTCGGTTTCATCGTTATTTGATTGTGTATTCGATTCGGTTCGAAAATTTAGTATTTGAACTCCCCTACATATTGACCGAAATTCGTCAATACCACCACCTTTTGTACAGATATAACAGCATGCATTCCTAAAGCGGATCTTTTTTCGATAACTGCGCGCGCAAAAACGGCTTGCCATAGATAGAGATCTAGTCATATTGTTATTCCAGAACCGGGAACCCTTACCTTCTCATCACGGGCACGAACGAGATAGCCAGCCAAATAAGCAATTGGAGCTAGTAATATGTCAGCTCGCGTATCAGATTAGCTACTAAATGATTCCAGTTCCCTGGCGAGCTCTCTCGCAGCAAGAATACCACATGGAGTAGGAGCAGATCCCTTGATTCTTTACATCCATTTTAATGGGTGCGTTACCATCTAAACTCACAGGGATGTTCCCATTTTTTGCAGCTAACGGTATTCCAACCTAATGGAACACAGCGATTCCACAACAGTTGTGCGGCATTTTGTCTAACGCATAAGATATCACACATGCACCAAATGTGTTGAGTGGCACTCAGAGCTAACCATATATGGGGATAAAAACAACCACCGACACGACCTACCTACTCTTTTTCGAACCTGCTCTTTTAGATGCGAAGCAGCTTATGAACGAGGCCTGCGTTCCCATCGTTGTGCGCCGTAGCCGCTAGTACGTGGAGCGCCCACATGGTGTCCCGTTAAGCTCTCCGGTGCATTTCGTACGATTACAAACATCATACTACCATTAGGGGAACGTGCAGAGACATCGCCTTTTCAAAGTTCAAATTAACCTTTGCTGCACGCTCCCTTAACTTTACACTTTAGAGAGCACAAAGCCGTTATACTAAGGGGAAAACGGTCTCCGGAGCTTTAACCCTTTGTCGGTCGTCCTATATTTTTGACATGGTAATATGAAAAACCGGCTGTGCTTTATTGATACAAACTAGAAAGAAATAGTATGAAACAAATTTCATCAAAATGAAGCCAGTAGTTTACTGAAAAAAAGTGGGACATATATGTCCCACTGACTCATGAGAGTGTTTTCAAAAAGTGGGAAAACACTGTCCCACTGCCTCATGAAGGCACCAACTCGCGATTGCATCAACGGGAATTTTGGGATGAAACGGCCGAAGCAAGTGGCACAGAGTATCACTTCTAAAGTTGTGAAGAGAAAAGTTGTGCGGACCTCATTTGAGCAGGAGAACGCCGCCTGCAGTTGCGTCTCTTGAGCCTTCAAAGCGCTATGGTATGTCCCTGTAAAGCTTACTTCACCGCATGCACCAAACACTTTTTTTGTCCATTTGGCTGTCCTAGCTTTTGCTGTTGAAATTTTCGAGTACAGTTGTTATCCCTGAACATGTTGGCTACATTTCAAGAACTATATAACATCCAGAAAAATATTTCCACGCATTAATATCCGCAATTGCGCTGCGCGATTAGCGGGATAATTTTGAAGGGGATTGTTCCAATGCATTTATTGGCCAAGTTATTTCGCAAATTTACAAAAACACGTCATGACTGGAAGCTAAGATCGTCTCTCTCAAAAACTAGAAAAGGAGGATATTATCCAGCATTTTGATTGGTAGGTCCTATGTATCTCAAAAAGAGGAAAATTCAGAAGCGATCATAAAAAATTGACCTAAATTCAACGCTATTGTAAGACTACATCCGCCCTTTGAAAGCGTGGTAAAAATTTTTTTTTTCAAGATTACGATGACTTAGGTAAGATATGAGTGACAACGTTGCGCTAATTGCAACGGGTGATGTGGGAGAAATTTTTTTTCTGTAGACGGAAAAGTGGGACGTATGTGTCCCACTGCCGCACAGAGCGTTAAGTAATATACAATGATGAATAAAAGACATTGGCTGCTTCGCATTACTACTGCAGGCTTCTCTTTAGGGAATATGAGTTCGATTTTTTTCGAACACTCGCTCCTTCCCGCCGGCGTGTCGCGCGCAGCTCTCCCCACTCTCCCCTACTACTAGCGCCCTCTTAGCGAAATGCGGCGACAACTGTCAACTCCGTGCCCACGCTCTCACCCATTGCCTGCGCCGCGACGCGGCAGGCCGCACCGTGTGTTTTCATCGAGCGGCCGTCGCTGTGAACACATGGAAGCAATGTTTATACATAATGGACATTGACATACAAGCTGACCCTATCGAAAAAAAACAGCGTTTCCAGTGTCTCCCAGTGCGTTTCAGCGCGCTGGGTGACACTGGAAACGCCGTACAGGGTGTCCCAGTGTACTCCAGTGCGCTGCGAGACACTGGGACACACTGTACAGCGTGGCCAGTGTCACCCAGTGCGCTGAAACGCACTGGGCCGCGCTGTACAGCGTGGCCCAGTGTCTTACAGCGTGCTGGGAGGCACTGGTCACGCTGTACAGTGTCTGCTCGCACACTGGGAACACCGGCGGCACATTATAAGAAACTGGGCGCGCTCGATGGACTTTCTAAAGACTTTATATTGGCTCGTGAGATATCGAGCGCAAAATTTACGGAATATTTTCAAAATGTTCTGTTCTGTGCGCTACACATTTATAGCTTTAGTTTTAGTTAGGCGACGGATGTGCGTGTACGCTGAAGCAATGATCTGTCGAGAGCACGCGCGCGCGTGCGCTTTCCTTGAAGCGTGCTCGAGTCTCGTCAATGTAGTTTATAAACCGCATCGAAAGAACTGATCATTCTCAACACAATATGGCAGTAGTATTAGTCTGATAATCAAGATCAACCTACTCTAGCAGTCAGTCGTTCCCGCTCGTACTGCAGAAAGCCGCACGTCAGCGGCAGCAGCCGCAGCAACGCCCAATCACGGCGTTTTTGGCTTCTGATTTGTGTAATCGAAGGTGCAAATATGGACCTCGCTTGGGTCAGTTATGATCGAAACTACATTTTAACGGTTATTAGACTCTTTGTAATTGGAATATCCACGATCTTCACAGCGACCGTGGCTCACGAAGTGCGGCCCTAAGCCTAATGGTCGTTTTGGCTAGAGTGAACTACTGCGGCTCTAGTACGCGGAACGTAAACAAGGGTGAAAGAAATATATCCGAACGAGTGACGAAAGAAGTACAGTGTTCATTGAGCAGTTCAGATCCACGATGTTTTCTACAGAGGTATCCCTATTGCAAAAACCAGCGCCCCCAGCGTGATACCAGTACGTTTTCTGGCGCTGGATCGCACTGGGAACACTGGTACACGCTGGGATTCACTGGCACTTCGGTGAGCGCACTGGGACAGAGCTGGGTCGCACTGGTAGGGGCGTTGGCTTGGCCGCTGTGACGCTAGGCGCGTACTGGGAAGCGCTGGAAACGCTGGAATTTTCACTGGAGTGCGCTGGTGCACACTGGAGCCTGCACTGTTTCTTCCAGTGCGGCATGCACGTTTCTGTAGTGTGTGCGGCGGAATGTTTCGGTATCTTTGAATATAGAATGTTTGATTCGATGGTACCAATGGATGCTACCCTAACAGGCAGGCCCGTAGCCAAAATTTTTTTGTGGACCTGTTAGCGGCCAGCGGCCTGCTAACAGGTCCCAAACATTTTCACAACTTCTAGCTTGGCAGAGAAAGAGAATGATAAGCGCAAGACATTATGTACTATATGCGAAATCACCGTCATTTTTATTTTTCCCTTTGGAATGCAGAAAAAATTGCGTTAATAACACAAAGGAGCCAACGCTGATTATTTTGCTTGTTAGCTTGCTTTTTTTTTTCTTATTCACGCAGATTCAATAACGGCGTTAATTCTTGCGGAGAACGTAGCAGCGATGAATGCACTTTTTGTGCATGCGCCGCGCATATACCAGTCTGGCATCAGGGATGGGTTGTTGTAATGATTACATTTTGCAGTGTTTATAAGTCTGGAGGCGCCGGTCCTACCAGAAACAGCAAATCGTTACATCGCCGCACAGTTGGCGAGAAGCAATTGAGCGCTCGCTTCGCAACCCCACCCAACGGAGGCCAGAAAAACAGCCGCCGTTCGATATCAGCACACCGGAAACGCATCTCTGGCACTGTTTGCCCTTCCACTTACTCCAACTGAACTTTAGTTAACCATTAGAAAGGTTCCGAAGCTTGAATGCAGAAACTTCAACCATCGCAACTCAGCTGCGCCGAGACCGGTCCTACCCAGCGAGACTCCCAGCGAGCGTTAGGCCTAGTGTGCCGGCCGTGTCCGTCTACATGTTACCGGCGCTTCGCGCTTTAAGTACACGCAATTCTAAAGCGTAAGGATGACTGTAAAGTACAGTTTGGACATTCGTTAACCTAAATCAACCATTGTCCCTTGTGTACGGTGTCCGCACAAGGAGCGATGACCATCGAAGCGACGCGCTTTCAGCAACGCACACAAGCTGAAACCGAAAGCTGCCGGCCGCGCTACCGGTACTTCTCGTGACTCTTATGTAAGAACGCATAATAGTCAGTCGGTAATTTGGTACGCCTTAGTGAACTAACATAGTGACATATTTCTTTAGCGCATTGTATTTGTATTTATTTGAACGGTTTCTTAGTTATAGGTATCGATAGAACTGCAAATCTGTACATTGGCACGCCCGCTGTACTGGCGTATCGTCGCTTGCGCGATAACACTACTCAATACTCAATCATGTACGCACCTGTTTATCGAACTAGTCATCATAAAACCTCTGTAAATGTTGACCAGTAGCAAGAGCGAGAAACGGCTATTAAAAAAATCGGCAGTAACAGCCAGCAAACAGTGCCTGCTCTAGGTGTATTTGATATTTTTCATAGTTAACATGTGAATTCTTAAAGAAACTTAGCGCTCTTGCCATTATCGGCATGTCATCCGGTACCGGCCGCCGCTCGTTTGTGTCTAATAAAGACGCAGTTGTTATTTGGAAAGGAAGATAGCGTCTATCGTGACTGTGCGACATGTAAACATGAACACGAACCGTGTGTTTGTTGGTTAAATAGTTCTTTTACGCACAGCTAAGCATGTTCTGGCGTGGCGTAGTGGGTAGAACACTCAGTTCGGAGTCAGGAGGTGGCAAGTTCGAATCCTCCTGACAGGTACTTTTTTTTTACATATGTCTTTTTTTTTTCTTTTTTTTTATTGCGTTAATGCGTTCTCTATCACTTCTTTCACTAATATATTTATTTATGGCACATAGGCACCGCTATTTCAAGCTGTAGAGCCGTATTGCGCGGGAGTACCAGCGCCTCCCAGTAAATGCCGCTCCAGCGTCCCAGTATCCAGCGCGATACTGGGCCCATAATCCGGCATGGCACTGGACGCTGGTACCCAGCGGCGCTGGGTTTTGCGATAGGGATGGCTAACCGCTTAGCAAGACAGTGCGATTGCCGCAACACATCTGCGAATACGCTAGTAAGTTTTGCTGCAAAACGTGCCAGACAGACGTTCTGATCCAAGGCACTCCATTACAAACAAACAAACAATCTCTTGTCTGGTTGGCGCTAGCGCGTAGAGACGAAAATCTGCGTTTATAAAGAAAAAAAACTATTAGATACCGGATTATCTATAACATAAAGAAAAATTACACCATCTCCCGCTAAAGGGAACCATGTGTAGATGTGAAGCAGCGGGCGCTAACGCTTACACTGGCGGCGGCGTTGACGCTGGCGCTCATCGCAGCGTTGCGCAGGAGAGAAAACTAGGGGAGGCGCAAAGCAGGCAGTGATGGAGCAGTGTTTCCTACTGGAACATGCCAATCGCTGCTAATGGGCAATGAGAGACAGAAGACTCCGACTGGACACAGAGACCCGCACTCCGCTTTTAGTTAACGCGCACGCTGCGAATTTTCATTCTTCAAGAACGCACAGGAGAAATCTCCCACCGGCACCACCTTTGAGGTCAAGATCCATTGCCATATATACGGGGTGGCCAGTGAACGGTTGTGCAGCGCGAGCAGTCGGTTTTTTCAACCCAGAAACTCGCTAGCAGACGCTGCCTGCGTCGGCGTCGCGAGGCGAGAGAGGGGGGAGCGTAGGAGAGGAGAGAGAGGGGCTGACACGCATGCGCAGTGGGAGTGTGAACGCCGTGGGCAGGGATGCGTAGAGGAGAGAGGGGGGGAGCGTAGGAGAGGAGAGAGAGGGGGGGACGCGCATGCGCAGTGGGAGTGTAGACGCCGCGGGCAGGGAAGCCTAGAGGAGAGAGGGGGGGAGTGTAAGAGGGGAGAGAGGAGGGGAGGCGCATGCGCAGTGAGGGTGTGGTTGCCGCGGTGAGGGATGCCCAGAGGAGAGAGAGGGGGAGAGGAAGTTTTTTTATTTTTATTTTTTTAAAGGGTTTGCGCATGCGCAGTAACGGTGGGCACGCGGCACACCACCACCACCACCACCGGATTAAGCTTCGCCATAAGATGATTCACATCTAAAAACGGCTCCAAACTCGTCTTTCGAAGCAGGGTGTGGGTACGGGCTAGTTGGTGTTCCATTTCGTAGCTTAATTACAGCGCAACAGCAGACACAGGACAATGAAACTAACGAAGACGAGCGCTCTCTTTGGAGCTGGTTATATGCTTTCGAGTGTGGCGTAGTGGGTAGCGTGTCAAACTCACGATGAGTAGTGCGTCGAGGTAGCAGGTTCGACTCCCGCGCGCTAGTTCTTTTTTTAAATTTTTTTTCTTTTTTTTGTCCCAGTCTTCATGTTTCAGCCTTAATTACGATGTGGGCATAACCAAAATTTTAATAACTATTTAAAAGCCCGATTTTGGCCCATAAAGCGTGTCCCAGTGTGCAGCGCGCCAGTGTCCAGTGTCCCTCGTGCAGCGTGCCAGCGTCCCAGTATCCAGCGCCACACTGGTCCCATAATCAGGTATGGCGCTGGGACAGTGCCACTCGGTTTTGCAATAGGGGACTGAGCACAATATACATAAAACGTTTACCAAAAATGTCCAAGCACACAGGGTGCCCCTAGCACATGCTACTAAGCACCAACAAAGTACAGAGGGAAGTTTATTGCATACTAGTAACATCAGGTAAGTATAACTGCACTGGGTAACAAAATGACTTGAGCGGGGCATACAAACAAGAGAACATAGGTACGATGTAACTGCGATGCTAATACAGATCACGAATCACTGAAAACAAGAAAAAAGGAACACAAAATCTCACTAAGTTTGCACAGAATCACATATCGTTCGGGAAGAAAAGCTACATTTGCACTCAGAACATGCCTTGGGCCGGCTCATATGATACGCGACTCATTTTTTTTTCTTTTTTTTTTCCCGTGCCAGACGCTTTCAAAACGGCAGTAGAGGAAATTCAATATTCCCCTTCCTCAACCCGAAAAATCGTGTATGCCACCTTGTAAGGAAGGCTTCTTCTCTGTGTGTTTCCATCGGTTCGGTCAGGTACCGAACCAGGATCATCCTAATCTTCTGTAACGTTGTGTATGCAGCTCGTTGTGGTTGTCGGCGTACTTCGGCAAAACAGCGCCGGTGCCACAATACAAACATCGTGACAGAAAATACGAGTTGTTCAAATAAGCCCCTCTTTCGCTGACCGCGCGAAGAAGCAGAGGCTCCGAATTGGCGCCACACGACGTGCCACACGCCTTTGGCCGCCACGCATTCAAACATCGTATGGCGGATCGTTTCTCTTTTGCCACAGTTGGGGCAGCAATCATTGGGAACTACGCCCCACTGTGACAGTCTCTGGCGAGTGGGCAACGCGTCCCACCGCCGCAGCCAGTCGAATTCTCTAACCACTTCCGGCATGTGGTTGTTCCGCCACCTTTTCCACATGTTGGGCCTCCATCTCTGTTCCTCCTCGTCGGTACTGGAGCGACCGATCAGCATTTCGCTTATTCGTGCGGGTGCAAGCTTTTCAAAGCAGTCTTCAGCGGCGTCGCCGTCGACCGAACGCTTGAGTCCTGCTGCTGCTTTATAAAAGGCATGCGGGTGTTCTGCTTGCGGCCCCCCAGTACCTTTCAGACGTGAATGCGGCTCAAATAGTTCCTGTCCAGTACAACAATAAGCTACGACCAGGATAGTCAATGTCCTGGAACAATTTGGAAACTGTTTTAGCTGCATGTGCCTTTTTGAATGTCGGAACATCTGGCAGGCTAAGTCCTCCACAACTTTTGGAGAGCTTCAGGAGCTTTTTGTTGAATTTCTAGTGTCCTGCCGTCCCAGAGGAAGGCCCAACCAACGAAGCAAGGCCACTAGCAAAAAGTTGTGGTACGAATGCAATGTGCCCGATGTAAAAAGCATATGCACACGCTTTGGTTTTGACCTCCGTCACTATTGCGTCAAGCGACGAATTAAAGTCAGCGGCATACGCGGAAGCCTGCGTGGCTCTTTGTACTGCGTCCTCCCAATTCCTTTTCGTAACCTCCCCGTCTTGAAAGCATATGCCGAGGACTTTTACGGCATCCACGTATTGAATGCCACCCGGCAAAGAGCCACGAAAGCCACCGAAAGAAAGGGCTTTGCTTTTCTCCGCGTTCAAGCAAACACCCGATAAACTGGCATTTTCTTCGAAGAGCTCCAAGAACACGCGGAAACTGGTTTGGTTTCGCACGAATACAGAGATGTCATCCGCATAAGCGGTGATGCTAACTGTCCCTAGACTTGTCATCGGAAAGCCCTGAATATTATGGCACTTTGCCACTTTCCTAATTAGGGGGTCCCGAGAAAGAATGAAGAGCACCGGTGCTATTGGACATCCCTGGCAAACACCTCTTTCTACTCTAAAGCTTATTGTTTCCATACCATTGATGAGGAGCCGGCTGCTCATGTTGCTGTATAGTAGCTCTATGCAGCGGATGTACGGCTCTGGCAAGCCGAACATTCTCAGAACACAGTATAGATAGTCATGTTCTAGCCTTTGCTTGATCCAATGACACGAAGGCGCCGGTTACTTTTTTTGTCTTTGGCCTAGAAGAACAAATCTCTGATCAGGGTAAGTGTTTGAAAAACCGACCTACCCGGCACTGCGCACGTTTGCACGGACGAAAAAATATCGGGCAAGAAAGGTTTTAGCCTCAAACCAAGGATCGTAGCCACGAGTTTGTAGTCCGTGTTTAGGAGGGTAATTGGTCTCCACGACCGTGGATCGTCAGAATCCATGCCCTCCTTTGACAGCAAGACTACACGTTCCCTCACTGAAGGAGCTTGGCTTTTGCCCGTCAACAGTGAATCCGTTCACCATGTCAGTAAGTGCGTCGTCTAGAACTTCGAAGAAAGGTATATAAAACCCTGTCAGTATTCCATCTGGACCTGGCGCCGTGGTAGTGTTCATTTTCCTCAGAGCCTGCCAAACTTCATCTTTTGTCGCCTTCAGCGCAGAGCATGTTGGACGCCTCGGGACAAAGCGTGGGAAAGCCTTCACAAAAGGCTGCATTTCTTTGAGGCTGTTTACCGTCTTTGGGGTGATGCTCTGCCGTGTAGAGCCTTTCAAAATGCGCTCTAAAGACCTCTTCACTTGACTGGACATCTGTGACGATGCTTCCGCTCTCCGTCCGCGCTGCGCTGATTCTGCAGGACTGGAGTTTCCTTACTCCTACTCGCTGCGCGTATGCCAAGTTTCCTAGTTCGTCCGTGGGCAGGTGCAGTTCCTCTGCGCGCTTGAAAGCTCCGGACTTTGCCCTCAACAAATGGTCATATTTAGCTCTTTTTGCCCCGATGTACTCTCGCATTGCGCAGGTTAGAGCGCCTGCGCTTTCAGCGATTTTAATCCGCCTCAAAGTTTTATCCAGTTGTGATGTTAGACGTGCGTGGAGCGCTTCCCCTGCCTCCTGCGCAACCACACGCCATCTGGCCTTCAAGCGGTCCCAGGTTGTCGGCGTAATTTGGTGCGCATCCTCTAAAGACGCATCGATTTCCATACGTATTTCAGATACCGAAACTTCATCATTTAGAATTGATGGATCCATTCGCCACAACTTGGACCCTTCCCAACCAAGCTTGGCCTTCAGGATGAACAACACCGGCATGTGGTCACCTAGCCTGCGTTTCCCAGGCGCCAAAGAAATGACATCGCATGCCTCTAGACTCACAGCGAGTTCGTTAGGGATATAAGCTCTGTCAATCCTGCTCTGCGACGTATCCTGAACGCGTGTAGCTGCAAAAGTGTTCCCATGAAGAGCTGTCCATGCATCGACAAGCTTCAACTCTTTACATATCTTCCGCAGCTCCTTCGAATGGAACGTGCTGCGTCCTTGACTAGGGCTCCGGACGTCTCGAATTGAATCAAAAACGCAGTTGAAATCGCCTAACAAAATGCAGGGTGCTGAGTCTAGCAGGAACGATCTGGCCCCCTATAAAACTCATTGACAAGAGACCCTATTCACTGGCGCGTAAAAGTTGATGAATCGATTTCTCCGGTCGTTTATCCACATTTCTACCGTGATAGCACGGCCTTCTGCATCGAATAGGTAATGTGCCCCACGCCTGAGCCGCGGATTGAGAAACACGACCTCCGTGCCGCATGACATCCCATGCGTCAAGGAGAAGGCCTCAACCAAAAAACCTAGTACGGAAGGTCATGACTTCCAGTCGCGTTAGCAAGTTGGTCTCTTGCAGGAAGAGCACATCTACCCTGAGCGAGCGCGCAAGGTTCATTATCTCCTGTTGTTTGACAAGGCCCTTGAAACCGCGAACATTGAAAGTTATGAAACAGAGCCTATCGATTTAAATGAAATTTAGAACGAAGAGAGCCAATCGCTTTTGCCTGCAAAACAAAGACTCAGGAGACACCACGGTATTCCTGTGCCAAGTTGCGGTGCATGGAAGCCGGCGTGATGATACTCGCCAAGAGGGACTGATGCCACCATTTACCAGCGCGCACAAACAGGACAGTTACAATATGTAACGGCAATAATATCGGCAATAGCTTTCGTAAGAGGCAACGTAACCCATTCGATGCAATTACTAATAACCAAGGATAGCACGCATAGCAGCGAACTTACAAGTCGGCGCTTCAGGGTTTCATCACGAATGACAGCAACATATAAAATACTAGAAACTTCGTACGCATCAGAAACAAAAGACGCAAAGTGAGCGTACGGCCGCGAAGCAAGCATTTTCAACAGTACGGGTGATAAAAAGGTAGGGGACAGATGTGGGCAGCACAAATTAAAAGCACATCGGGTCCTCACCCGTAGGAGGCGATAGATCCCTGTTTGGGGAGTCCACTCGGGGCTTTTTGAACGTTCCGGAGGTGGCTACGTCGCTTCCACTGCTTGAGCTGCCAGGCTTGGAGCGACGCTGCGAGTTTGTGGTCCTTGGCGTACTTTCCGGAGACAGAGATATGGATCGTGCGTCTTGCAAAAAGCTGTCGCTCCCTAATTTTCGTGATGTTGACCGACTCCTACAATGTCTGGATGTCCTGTAGAACGCTTCTTCTCGGGTCTGCCCAGCATCTGTGCATGACGTTTTAGATTTCCTTGACGCCGAGCTCTTTCCTTCGTTCGTGGACGCCGTCCTGACGCTGACTTCCATACCGGCCGGCGGCCGTTCATCTAGGTCGTCGCGGGCACTTGTTGATTCGGAACGTGGGATATTGGTGGCCAATTTTAAAGACGATAGTCTTTCTTGGCATACTTCAACGCAGAAATTTTGTTCTGGCTGTCTGTCTGTCTGTCTGTCTCTGTCGCCCCTATTCAGCCACTCGGCCAAAGCTTAACCATTTTCTGAACGCCCAGCCATCTTGAACTGGTGTTTGTGTTCATACTTGTGAACATTTTCGATTAAAAAGCAAACACTGCGCATATCTGAGGCGCAACATTCATATATAAGTATCCGGTCGTGTGCTTCTTCATTAGAAAATACATAGATACGTAATTCTAAAGACCCTAGTTTTTTTTAGGCTGCTCTGAAAATGCGACTCTGTGCACGAACTGCGACGCTATGCACAAAAAAGCCATATGCCGACGAGAAGGTGCTGCCGCTGGCAGTGCCCTTGGTTCAGCACAAGCTCATGTTTTAGATGTGAAGCATCTTAGAGCGTGGTTAAATCCGGTGGTGGTGGTGGTGGTGGTGGTGTGAGGCGTGACCACCCTTACTGCGCATGCGCAAACTCTTTAAAACATAGAAATAAAAAAAACCTCCTCTGCCCCTCTCTCTCCTCTAGGCATCCCTCCCCGCGGCGACCACACCCTCACTGCGTATGCGCGTCCCCTCCTCTATCCCCTCCTACGCTCCCCCCCCTCTCTCCTCTAGACATCCCTGCCCGCGGCGTCCACACTCCCACTGCGCATGCGCGTCCCCCCTCTCTCTGCTCTCCTACGCTCCCCCCCCTCTCTCGCCTCGCGACACCGACGCAGGCAGCGTCGCGCAGCGAGTTTCTTGGTTGAAAAAACCGACTGCTCGCGCTGCACAACCGTTCACTGGCCACCCCGTATATATGGCCGTATCTTGACCTCCAAGGTGGTGCCGGTGGGAGAGTTCTCTTGTGCGTTGTTAAACAATACAAATTCGCAGCGTGCGCGTTAACTAAAAGTGGACTGCGGATCTTTGTGTCCAATCGAAGTCTTCTGTCTCTCATTGCCCATTAGCAGCGATTGGCATGTTCCAGTAGGAAACACCGGTCCATCACTTCGTGCTTTGCGCCTCCCCAGGTTTCTCTCCTGCGCAACGCTGCGATGAGCGCCAGCGTGAACGCCGCTGCCAGTGTAAGCGTTAACGTCCGCTGCTTCGCATCTACACATGGTTCCCTTTAGCGGGAGATGGTGTAATTTTTTTCGATGGCGTGCATATCTCGCTCAGCGCCTCCTCTATTTTATCAATGCCAGTCAGGCGCGGCCGATTCAACATAGAGTAGGCGCTGTCTGAGGCAAGGCAAAACATAGCAGTATGGCCGGCACACGACTATCGTCTTTCGACGACATTTGCAGCGAAGCACGTAGATACGCGGCCAATTTTTTCCTGTGGCCCACCGCCCCGTGATGCTTGGGATGCTTTCTCTGACGGTGTTGCATTCGACGATTGTACGCTTTCTGTGGCCTTGAGCTCGTCTGATGAAGTGCTAGCAGACGCACTTGGAGTCTCTGCGCCGTTATGACTTCGCGCTTATGACATGACTTCGCGCCGGTGTCCCCAGTCAGCGCAGTGACGTCGCTGTCGCTCGCTGTGAATGGCGACGCGGCATCAACGCCGCTGGCGTCTTCCGACTTGGCATCCTGAAATTCGTTGTCGGTTGCACTGTCATCGTCCCAATAGTCTGGAATCTTTTTTGTTGCCGTGGCTTGGTCTTGCGTTGCAAAACTTCCATGTTGCTGGAGGTTTTAACTTGAGTTGTCCTCTTCGAAGGAGATTCTCCAAGTTCTGGGAAGTCTTTCAGCGACTACGACGCACTCTGCGCTGCGTCTGCGTAACGACTTGGGACGGAAGCAATCTTTCGTCGCGTGGTCCCCGTTACACCACTTACACTTAGACACACATCCCTCAGAGGTATGACCGAAGGTGCCACATCGTTGACAGAAGGGTGTTGTGCAGGTGGCCGCAACGCGACCTTCTTTGCTGCAGCGCGCGCACACTCTGCGCATGCCGCGATACTCAAGCATGACCCGATGACCTTGAATCGAAAGGAAGTTGGGGATGGGCTTGGCCATCTCGATTCGGACGATGCGGGTGCCAGTGTACGTTGACTGGTGTCGTTGCAGGGTGACGAACGTGATTCCCTTCACTTTCCCGTGTGGTTGGAGAGCGGAAATAACTGCGTCGTCCGGCACGTACGGCGGGAGGCGAAACAGGCTGACTTGCACGCTTGGCGACCCGACTGCTTCTACTTGTACCTTGGTACCTTGTATCTTGAAACCTTGGTTTACCATCAACTTGGTTGCTTGTGATGCGTTCCTAGCCGCAACTAGAATCTTCGAAGCTCCGAGGTGTTGCAGGAACAGTACCCCTTCACTCCCCATGACATGTTCGAGGTCATCGATCATCTCGTCGACGGACGCCTCCCCACCCGGAACGGTGAAGTTGAAGCAGTGCTCCTTGAGGGGGGAGTGCCGTAGGCCTTGACGCCATCCCCGTTGGTCCCGGGAGGGGCTGACAATGATGGGATCAGGCCTCAAGGCCGCTAGCTGGCAGAGTTGTGGCTGGACGTCCGGAATCGGCGCCGCCGGAACGCTGGTCACGTTGTTGACGAAAGCTCAGAGCGAGAGGCTCCGCAGAAAGCTGGAACGCCAGTCACGAATTGTAGCAGCAGAGCGTTTCCCTCGCAAGCCCGATGAGAGCGAACTTCAGTTCGAACAGCCTCAATAAAGCCAAAAATGCATTGCTTCTGTTAACACTTATGATTCTGAAAAACCCCCCGTCATTTCTCAGCCTACAGAACATGTCATGAATTCATACATTGCGTTAGCTTTAGAACAACCTTAAAACAATTAACTCTGCACATAGATGGGCAGCCTTCCTTTATGCCTTTTATGTTGACATGGGCAAAGTTGAAAAATTTTTTGCCGGAAAGCTGTGCTACTCACACTAAAATGTTCGCTTCTCAAAAACCGGCAGATCCCACGCACCGTGGGAATCGATGTGATGCGAAGCAGCCAGCAAGGAGCAAATCATGCTGTACATAATATGCAGGTCATTATTTACATGATAGGACCTGTCATTTGTGTTCGTCAAACAGTCACGTCGCGAAATACAAATTTTGGTGTATATCAATCTAGCGAACTGGACGCAAGCGCACCATGAGCGTGGCATGTAAATGGCATTGTAGATGACATGCATTCCACGATTTTCATGTTACCACCTGCCACTTATGTTCGCTATATCGTCACATCCCGCAATACCAATTTTGGTGTATATTAAGCTAGCGAATCGGACGCAAGCGCACCACGAGCGTGGCATGTAAGTGGCATTGTAGACGCCATGCATGCCAAGATTTACTTGTTACCACCTGCCACTTATGTTCGCTTAATTTTTTACCTCATATCACAGCGAGACGCGAGACCAATCTGCCTCCATTTCTCATGCGTTCGTATTCTCGCGCTGTGCGCATCGTGCAGACGCCATCCGCGTTCCAGCGTTTAAATTGACGGACAATTTGTCAATTCCAAAGTGTGTTCCTCGAACGCCTGTGCCCACTGAGACGGGGTCGGTCAGAATGAAACGTGATGCGCGCGTCTCCCTCCGCGCATGATTAGAGACGCTGGGCAATGCGACGTTACGCAAGCAAAGCGCGAGCGCTGTAGAGTCCAACGCGACCGGCGTCCGTTTGCGCGCCCCGGCGCCCACCTGGCACTGTGCCAGGGCACGGCTGGAGGGACGGATGTACAGACGGGCGGACGTGAGCATGAGACATTAAAGGCTTTCATCTTAAAATTTGGTGTATATCAAGCTGGCGAAACGGCCACAAGAGTGTCATGAGCGTGGCATGCAAGTCATGTTGCACATGACATGTCATGATTTGCATATAACCACTTGTCATTTATCCTTGTCATAAAATCACGTCGCTGAATACCATATTTGGTGTATATCAAGCTAGCGAAACGGCCACGGGAGTACCATGAGTGTGGCATGCAAGTCATGTTGCGCATGACATGTCATGGTTTCCATATTAAAACGTCATTTGTGCCCGTCATACAGTCACGTCCCTAAATACGAAGTTTGTTGCATATCAAGCTAGCAAAACGGCCACGAGAGTGTCATGAGCGTGCCATGCAAGTCATGTTGCACATGACATGTCACGATTTCCGTATTACCACTTGGCAGTTATGTTCGTCATAAAGTCATGTCAGTCAATACCAAATTTGGTGTATATCAAGCTAGCGAAACGTCCGTCAGCGCGCCATGAGCGTGGCATGTAAATCATGTTGTATATGACATGCAGGTCATGATTTTCATATTACCACCTGTCATTTATGCTAGTCATACAGTCACGTACCTCAATACCAAACTTGGTGTATATCAAGCTAGCGAAACGGCCACGAGAGTGTCATGAGCGTGGCATGCAAGTCATGTTGCACATGACATGTCATGATTTCCATATTACCACTTGGCATTTATGTTCGTCATACAGTCACGTCACGCAATACCAAATTTGGTGTATATCAAGCTAGCGAAACGGCCGTCAGCGCGCCATGAGCGTGGCATGTAAATCATGTTGTACATGACATGCAAGTCATTATTTGCATATTACCACCTGTCATTTATGTTCGTCATACAGTCACGTCGCTCAATCCCAAATTTGGTGTATATCAAGCTAACGAAACGGCCGCGAGCGCGCCATGAGCGTGGCCATGTAAATCATACTTTTCATGACAAGTTATTCATGATTTTCATGATATGACCAGTCATTTATGTTCGTCATACAGTCATGATATGCCATACCAAATTTGGTATAAATCCCATTAACGATACGGCCAGGAGAGCACAACGTCGTAGGCGGCTAGATAGATAGATAGATAGATAGATAGATAGATAGATAGATAGATAGATAGATAGATAGATAGATAGATAGATAGATAGATAGATAGATAGATAGATAGATAGATACGCTCAAAGTCGCCGAAGTTCGCTAAGAAATGCTTCGCATTTAAAATACCAAAAAGGTAGCGCCAGCTGTTTTTTGACCAGCTAGCCCACGCGCCTGATGGGCGCACCCTGCTTTCCCGGCTGCAAAGCCGACCAACATCTCGGATGGGCGAGCTGCTACAGGTCTACCGGGAAGCTGCGGGACCGGTGCCTCCAGCCATACCTCCTCCTCCACCAACAGAGAAACCACTGGCCGTCATTACCGGTCTGGGAAGACTCTCCAAGCGTCGCTGCCTCCAAGCTAGAGGAAGAGCAGGCTGGAAGGCTTATTAGATGTCAAGCATCTTATGGCAAAGCTTAATCCGGTGGTGGTGGTGTGCCGCGTGCCCACCCTTACTACGCATGCGCAAACCCTTTAAAAAAATTACACCATCTCCCGCTAAAGGGAACCATGTGTAGATGTGAAGCAGCGGGCGCTCACGCTTACACTGGCGGCGGCGTTGACGCTGGCGCTCATCGCAGCGTTGCGCAGGAGAGAAAA
>JALIZH010019979.1:0-19429 GCA_030522465.1 Rhipicephalus appendiculatus
TATAGTTGCGCTATCGAACTCATGCTGCGTTGTCGCAGAGAAACAAACGAAAAGCTTGGTAGATCACGTACATAGTTGATTGTGTGAGCGTAATAGTCTCCCAATCCGTGGTAGATGCCATAGAAGCTGTCGAAGCTCCGACACGTTGGTGTAAGACTTTCCATGTATGATCCCAGGTGCCACTGTACGTATACAAAGACAGCGTTTAAATACACACGCCACAAAATAAAACCATCATTGGCACGTCAGCGCACCCGTGCCATTCAGAAACGCTCAACAAGATGGAACACTGGGCGAGTCGTAATCTCTTCATTGTGACTAGAGCGCGAAAAGCGGCGCAGACGAAAGGAAAGCGTGGGAACGCTTCTGTTTTTGGAATAGTATTGAGTGTGTAGTGAGCGCCGTGTTTCGCGCGTGCTCTCTCTCTCTCTCACACACACACACACAAACACACACACACACACACACACACACACACACACACACACACACACACACACACACACACACACACACACACACACACACACACACACACACACACACACACACACACACACGTATACGTATATATTATGTATAATTTATTTATTTATTTATTTATGTAACAATACTCTGATCCTTTGCACAGGCCCATGCAGGAAGTGGACAGTAAAAATACACAGAGTATGGGAGTAAAAGAAGTGAGTAAAAGAAAAATAGGACAAAAACACACACACACACACACACACAAACACACGCACACACACACAAACACACACACACACACACACACACACACACACACACACACACACACACACACACACACACACACACACAACAAAAATTGGCAAACAACCATTCTGGCAATGAACATAAGAAACTTTCCTAGCAAAGGCTTAGAAATGTTGACTTCATTTGCCAATGCATCATACTACACCAGGATTTTTCGTAGCGCACATACATGACATGACTAAATAAAGGCAGATATAGACGCATATAGATACAGTGTCAATCTGTGCCTTTATTTTGTTCTGTCGTGTATGTGCGCTACAAAGAAACATACTGAAGGTGCTCTGCACAGAAACCTACTGAAAATGTGCAACCAACAAGCCCGCAGCGCATACTTTGCGAAAATTCTTCAGTCGCACTTATGTGACTATTGGGGTGTGTGGGAATAGAAAATTACCATTTACAATGTGAGGTGTACGCCCGCACTCGACAGTAATTTCGAAGAGTGTCCGATTTTTTATAAGGCTGGCAATTCAGCCTTCATTCATATCCATCGCCCTTTATTGCCAGAAGTGCAGACCAAATAAAGAACTTGCCATCGCGTAAGTAAGGCCAAGTGGTGTGTCAGCACCAACTGCATGAATAGTAATGTACAGTGAGGCGGGATGCACGTACCTTACCAACCAGGTGTGTCTCGTAGTCGAACTCTTTAAGATACTGAGGCAGAATGCGCACGTCCGTAGGCAGCCCCCCATGGCTCAGATACAGCGATAGGCAGGCCCTGCATGCCTGACATAAACGGGTGACATCACAAGGGTCACATGAAAATGTTCTTCTACCGAATTCAGGTTAAACAACAATTCACCTAATCTTGTTTCCTTTTTTTACGTTAATTAGGTGAACCAACGTTGACTACCACAACGCCATGTATTAATGCGAACGCCTCCGATACATAATCAAACTCGAAAATTGATCGTTGGCGTCCGGTGGCGCTGGCGTGAAATGGAGTGGTGCAAGAAATCATCGTCACGGGATGACGCCACCACATGATCGACGCCATGATGACATCACAGACCGCCAACATTTGTGACCACATCAGGACGTCGTTGTGACATCACTATTCCCTCACATAACGTGACGTCACATCATGGAGTCATCACACGATATCGCCGCTTGGTCAAAGTTGGACCGATCACAGAGGCAGTGCAGAAAGCTAGCAACGCCCCCGATAGAAATATTTTGGAGGAGGACGGAGGAGGATCAATATATCGAATTAGAAGAAGAAGAAGAACATGGCTTTCGCCTTCATGTCGTCTTCGATGAACGCATAAGGAGCCCCGTGAGTTTTAGCGCGGGAGCGCTAAAGAGCTCGTTTCTCAAAAATCCCACTTCGGTGTCCACGTCCTTAGTTCATACTCAGGAATTCGGGACATCGCTTTTAGTTCACCGTTTTTCACACCACGTGGCATACAGACCTTCAACTTTCAAAATTGGCGCCCTGACGCAGGCCGCGCGGCAGACAAAACGACAATACATACATAAAAAAAAAATATCGACTATCGCCACCGAGAGCGAACCGTGATCGCTGACTGATAAGAACAAGGCGTGCGGCAGGCGGTCGGCTGGATGCTCGAAAGTGAATCAGCAGTTCTTTTTCAACGAATGCGTGTACACAACTCACTTGGCTGTGCTTGAAAAACGCTGAATATCGAAAGGGCGTGCGGCCCTTCCTCTCGTCCTTTTCAATATATTTCGTCCGATTGTGCAGTCGTCGGCCCCCGCCGGTATCTTGGAGAAAGTAAGGACATCCTTTCGTCGCTGCCGTTTTTTTCATCTAAAAACGCTAATTTCAAGGAAATACCAGCCTATGAGATGGTCATGGTTTGACAATATGCAGAAACAGACATGAAGTCCCTGATATTTGTTGGCGGCACTTTACAAATGAATTGTTTGGCGCTATATCGTGAAGGCAACAGGCCGTGCCATATTCACTGCCAGTGATAATATTTTTTTAGAGCTCAAGGAGGAGCAGAAATAAAGGCCAAAATTGATGACAAGGGCGAGATTGCTCATTTACCTTCTTCAATTAAGATTTTTCAATAAGATGCTTTAATTTAAACAACGCTCTTTACGTTTCTAGCGCACATAATAAAAGAAGGCCGACATAATCTTTTCATTATGTACATGGTATACAGCTCGTCTTCGCCTCTTTGCTAACTGTTCGTGAAAGCCTAATAAAACCAATTATATTCATATATGCGACCATCTGCTGCGGTGTTGCAGCGGTTATATTGCCCGGGTTCCGACCTGAAAGTTTCATGTTCGATCCCGGCGGCGGCGGTCGCATTTCGATAGAGGCAAAATGCGACCGCCGTCTTCTTGTCGACTGCGCTCGGCGTCTCGGGCACGTTATTTCTCGCTGCTCTCGGCGTCTCTCCTCGTAAGCTCCTTGTTCCTCGGGCGTACCACTGCCGCTAAATGAAGGTGACAATCTCGGATTGAGAATGACCCCCCGCAGACGCACGTGTGATTCCCTGCGACAGTAGAGGTACGCGACAAACACGCGTCCAGTTGCATGGCAGGCCTACATGGCACTTGTCCCCACTCTCGTCAGCGCCCTTCGCACCTCACCCAGCCCTCTCCCCTTGTACTCAGAGTCAATTTTGTCGAAGCGACTTTTTTGTACACACCCTCTGAACTCACGCACTATTTGGCCAGAAGGCAGCGTATAACCGCTCCGCAAAAAAAAAAAAAAAAAAAATCCAATATGCTTACCCGGTGCACACCACATTTAACCTGTTTTCAATCTGGGCATTACATCTGCAAGCATTATAGTCCGAGTTCGGCGTTGTAAATTAAAAGAGAACGAAGCTTGTACTATGCCTCTAATATGTTCAGTTCTCATAATTTTAAAGAAAATATGTGGTTTACAAAGCAAAGTACTTGTGAGAAGCCCTAAGAATAAGACGACTGCTTTTTTTTTCTTTACTGCAAGAGTTACCTAACTTAAGGCCTTGGTGGGGAAGAGGAGCAAGTTAATTCGAGTCATTTTAATGGAAACCACCTTGAGCGCGCTGTATAAGAATATGGATGACTACGAATATACATACTGGGTGTCGTATTTTGCCATCTTACTTTTGATAGTGAAGAAAGGGAAAAGTGGGCAAAGGTCTCCTTGCTGCTGCCTCTCCTGCCCATCCAAGTAAGTAAGCGTATGCAAATGGCGTAAGTTTAAATTTTATTTCGATCTGTGGGTGATTATAACATTAACCTACCCCTCTTCGCTTCCGCATCAGTTGCTAGCTGCTTATGATTGGTCGAATTTTTGTGGGTCATGCCCACAGCACCTGCTCATAAAGCGAAGCAACGAATGCAGCAACAATGACCCATTTTCTAATAGCGACTTACGCATGACTACGTATACCGTTAGCGAATAAATTATTCCAATAATGCGAATTTTTGTCCATCGGTTTTTCGCAATTGGTAAAAATTCGTAAGAGCTCTAAGATCGCCTGCTTCTCACGCGACATCCCAAATCTGCGAAAACTAGCCGCTGATAACCGAACGGTGTCTCATTTTGAGCGGGATTCACGATGGCAGCGTACCGGTCACTTTTCCAGCGGCTACTGGCAAGATGCATTGATATGCTATAATAAATACATTCAGTTGTAGTGTAATAATGTACCATTCGTCCAAGTATACAACTCCCTGTGAATGCTTCTTTGCCGAGAGAGAAAGAGAGAGCGAAATAAACATTATTCGGAACAGCTCACAGCCTTCGCAGGTGGGGGCAGTTTTCTTAGCTCAGAAAACTGCAGACCATGACCATCCTCCAGGCGTGTTCGAGTGGCGGTGCTTCCCACAATGTTAGAGTCGACTGCTTTCTTCGTCTCCCTGTTGCAAGCTGCCACGATCGCCGCAAGCTACCATATGATAAGCAAGGCGAAACATGCTAATTGGTGACAAAAGCAAAAACCTACTTTAGCTATCCCTGCTCTGTCCAACGAAAACACTCAATACTTCTACACACTCATGGACTCATGGAATATAAAGAACAGAAGCGATGCTATTCGATTTGAATAGCATCGCAGCAAACGAACATCATGAAACAGGAAGCTGATGTGATCCAGTCCATGAAACGTTTATACGCTCCCGCCCATATTTTCGTCGCCACTCATGTAAATATAAAGTCAGGTAGAACATGATGAAATTGGGACAGAATGCTCAAACGTAATTATACCCTGCTTTGCACTAACCTCCTTTGGAAGGCTGGAGTGCAAGGCGCGAAAGCGTAGCAAACGCGGTTCGCACCAGAGAGAGCCTACAGTGCGTCTTCGTAAGACAGGCACGACAATCTTCGCAGTAGAAATGTAGGATAGATGTAGCATGAAATTTCATGATATATTTAGGTGATTGCTGTACTGAAGTAAAACACTGGGCCTCGCACCCTTGGTAGATATGCTCATGTTTAATGCCCTGCCAACATGAGATTAGAAACCGTATCGCCAATTGACACAGCTTTTTTGTGCTTATCTCAGCTTATTTATTACCCCATTATTCACAATAAAAAGGTTACAGGTATATTTCTCAATATAAAAGTCCGTCTGATACTGGTGTCCCTAGCATATTATTGAATGAATTAGAATGTTACGGCTTTCGTGGAACGTGCGTCGTCCATTTCTTCAAAAGTTACCCATTACAACCGGAACAGAGAGAAATAGCTTATACCCTGTCTGAGTTTTACGAAATAACTACAGCTGTACCCCAAGGCTCTGTCCTTGCACCATTATCTTTCCCATTAAATACGAACCACTTTTCCCGTTCAGTAAAGAAAAAAGGAACATGGCTGATCCCTCCATCATTGGATTCGGTATGACACGAAAGTAAAATGTGTCCTTACAGAAGTATTTGAATGTTTACCGTACATTGATGTAAGAGAGCTTGCACAATGTTTATTGGTATTTGGCACCTATAGCACCGTTTTACGTGGATGCACCCACGTTGACGCTTGGTGGTAAATCTATATACCGAAGACTAAGGTACGTGATCAATGATTAAACAAACCTATGCGGTAGCTGTAGCAGCTAGCGGTGAGAGCGTAACAGAAAAAAGCGGTGTGACAGCCACAAGAGCACCGTTGATTGAATGCAGAACTTGCGATAAGGTCGAAATTCCGCGGCACGTTAGAGTTATTAAACGCCACGGCTGGACTAAACGCAAACGAAACGCACGTCGTGTGCCCCCCTGTAGCCCGGCCACGATTTTACTCCAGACAAGGATTTTTCTAAACCCGTACTCTAAAGCAAGTGGCACCCAGCAGTTTTCCGGTCACAGTGCAAATTTTGCTATTAGGCAGCAAATTCGGTCCCCATCGTGTGCACATATCCGAGTCAGTACGATGGTTCACGCACTCTACAACCCTGGGAGGCTCTGCTCCTTAGCCAAGACCCCAACGTCCAGCAACACATCATCAGTCAAGCCCTTGATGCTACCGTGTCTTAAGGGATTCCGGCAGACAGCTAGGGCCGTCGGGCAATGCCTGACCTGATTGACTGATTCTTTTAATAAAGTTTATTTTTGTCTCTCTCGGCAAGCGTAAGCGGGAGCACGGCGTTACAGCGAGGCGAGGCAGGCGCGCGTCGCAGAGCTATTTTTGGTATGGATGGAGGCTATGAGTGACGCCGACGCTTGGGCTAAGGTCACCGCCTCGCGGTGTGTTCAGACGTCGACAAAATTGCGACGGACGCGTGAGCTGATCGCGTAGGCCATGGTCATGATGCATTACTTCCCTTTAACACTACCAGTGAGCGCCACCACCCCCGCC
This sequence comes from Rhipicephalus appendiculatus, assembly GCA_030522465.1. Lineage (NCBI taxonomy): Eukaryota > Metazoa > Arthropoda > Arachnida > Ixodida > Ixodidae > Rhipicephalus > Rhipicephalus appendiculatus. Next base: position 6,539 of record JALIZH010019979.1, read on the forward strand.
GTCCAAAAGCACTGTGAGAGGAAAGTCAGAGATATAAAAGGCACGTTTGCAAAGACTCTGGAGTGTGACTGTGGCGCAGTGCAATACAGAAAATGAAAATTACCGTGGCGCAGTGGATAGAACGCCCGGCATCAGTTGTTGCGAACCGAGAGGCCGCGGGTTCGACTCCCGTTGACAGAACTTTTTTCCTTAACATCTGATCGGGTACATTTTTCAGCATCTTTTGCGTGACCCAAATACGTCACTGAAATAATGGTGAACCCCGGCATCAAACGTTTTCGCGTTAAAAAAAAATGAAGGCAGCTTCACCCTATTGAGGCCAAGCCTGAAGGAAGTGCGAACAGCGGAGATGGGCAGCCTTCTTTGTTTCTCTCCCGTTTTCTGTTTCTTTTCTGCTCTCTTTCTTTACCGTTGTATTTTCCAGTTTTTTTTCTGTGTTTTCTCTCTTTATTTCTATTTATTTCTACATTTCTTTCTATTTTATTTCTTTTCTTTCTCTCTTTTTCTATCTCTCGCTTGCTTCCTCTTTGATTTTTTACATGCGGTTTGTGTTGGCGTATTTCCCTAGCCATAGTAGTAATGTCCGAACTTTATATAATCATCAAGGCGCTCGAAGAACAAGAGGAAGAAGATTTCTCTTTGGCGCGAGGGCACGCTCAATATGCAAGAGCTAGCTATGCTATGTGTGGTTCTGCCTTCGTTACGTCAAGCGACAACGACTGCATACGACAGCCTGCCACCCTAAAGTGCACCGCACTTAAAAAGTTCGAGCATTTATGATGCTGAAGACGGAACTCTGACATTCATCGCAGACTTTCCGGTTGAAAACCTAATTTGTGCGAATAATGAGCGCAAGGACGTCCACAAGTCGCTCTGTTCAAAAAAGCTAGCGCAGAAAAAACTACCGGACTGCGTGGCGTGACGTCACGCCTATCACGCTAGCGCTCCGGCGGATCAAGGTCAATGAGACGCGACGAATGAACTTGCAACATATAGCGTCAGAGAGCTTACGCTCTAAAAATCAAATATATTGTTTTTAATTCACCGCATAAAGCAGTAGAGGAGAATTCCCGTTCTCTTGCACTAATCAAACCAGCGCTAGAATGTGCAAAGTTCATAAAATACCCAGCCGTCTTTTTTGACAAATATGTTAACAGAAAACTTCTTATCCACGGGGTCTGAGGAAACTTACTGTTGTGTCCCAAGCGCACCTTTGTTCCCGAGCGAGCCCCCGAACGTCTTGAGTGAAGCGGTACACCGTTCCTGCGGACGTCCGGTTGTCGACTCCTTCCCTCTCCCCCGCTCGTTACAAACGAGTCACCGCGCGTTTTCCCCGGCAGTTCGGCTGCCGCCTCCAAGTAGGAATAAACACGTTTTTAACCTTTCCTGCCTGTCTATGCTTTTGAGGCTACCGCGCCCCGCGCGTACGTCTCTGGGCCGACGACACATCCGGACATAACAGTGGCGACGAGGAAGTGGATTTGGACCTGCGCTACGCAACGCTTTTGACAAGCTACAAGTCATGGCTACGCACGGGCTCCAAAATCGGCTACCCGAATTCAACGGCTCATCATGGTCATCGTGGTTTGGACGCCTCCAATTTTACTTCGAGGCTAACAACATCACTGATGCAGCAATGAAGAGAGCCAACCTGCTAACGCTGTGCGGGGAGCAGACATACGACACAGTCTGTGCCCTGATTCAGCCACGCACTCCAGCAACCGTAGACTACGACGACATCGTAGCTGCGCTGCAGAAGCACTACGACCCAAGACCATCAGAGGTCTACAGCCGAGCCCGCTTCCAACGGCGAGACCAACTGGAAGGCGAAACAGTGAGCGAATATGTGGCGGCACTCAAAAAGCTCGCTGCTGACTGTAATTTCTGAACGTTGACCTCGATAACTTCAGCTACTGCGCAGGAGGGAGGATCGACTGCCGCACCTGCTAACACCACTATGCTCCCCTTGGACGTTATGTTGCGGGACCGTTTTGTGTGCGGACTGCGCGACGAAGGTCTACAACAACGCCTGTTGGCGGAGACGAGTCTGACCTTCTCCAAAGCATATGACATCGCCCAGCGAGCGGAGAGCGCCGGTCACCAGCAGAGGGATATTCGACGGAACGTCGAACCGGTACATCACACCAGTCAGCAGTCAGGCCATTCCACGACTACGCCTAATGGAAGGAAAAAAACACAGCGCTGTTTGCGATGCGATGACATGCACGATCCCCAGGTATGCCGATTCAAAACAGCTACCTGCAACTTTTGCCAAAAACGGGGACACATTGAAAAGGCATGCATCACCAAGCGCAAACAGCTCCGGCCGAAGAATTCAGTGCAACGGAACAACAATGTCGAGGCACAAGAGGGCCAGACGCCAGTTAACACGAGCACACCACGGACGTCATCGGCACTGTATGATCTAAACGCCGTTGTGAACCTCGGCACGAGACCAAAGATTACCACAGAAATCATGGTACACCAACGCCCCATCAGGTTTGAGGTGGATTCCGGAGCAGCGTGTACGCTCATCAGCGAGGACACCTTTCGCGCCACTTGGCATGAGAACGCGCCAGCTCTCCAGAAAGACGACACGCAGCTGAGAACGGGGTCCGGACATTCCCTTCCACTACTGAGCTGTGCCAACGTAGACGTGTACTACAACGGTCAGACCCATCAGCTACCACTGCTTGTCGTCCACGGCTCTGGATCAAGCCTGTTGGGACGAAATTGGTTCACCTCTCTTGGAGTGGTCATTGGCGGAGTTCACCACACACCCAGCTATCCGTCAGTGGAGCAGCTTCAAGAGAAGTACCAAGCGGTTTTCTCCGAAGAAATACCAGGAAACAACGGACCTCCAGTCACACTGGAACTGCGGGAGGATGCGACGCCTAAATTTTTGAAAGCTAGGTCGGTACCTTTTGCCCTACGAACGTCAGTCGAGAATGAGCTTGACCGACTGCAGCAACAAGGAATCATCGAACCGACGCAACATTCAGAATGGGCTACAACACTCGTTGTCGTCCGAAAGAAGAACGGTACCCTACACCTCTGCGGAGACTACCGGAGCACTGTCAACCTGGCGACAAAAGCATCTTCCTACCCACTACCGATCCCAGAGGAGGTTTTTAGCACGCTTCGTGGTGGAAGGATCTTCAGCACCTTGGACTTGACACAAGCCTACCAGCAACTGAAGGTGAGCGAACCAACGTCTGCACTGCTCACGATAAACACCATTAAGGGTCTCTACAAAGTCAAAAGGCTACCATTCGGCATAGCTGCAGCACCAGCAATCTTCCAGAAATTTATGGAGTCTACACTTAACGGGATCCCGGGAGTTTGCGTCTACTTGGACGATGTTATTGTCGGTGGCGCCTCCACTGAAGAGCACGCGGAGCGTTTGGAGCTCATCCTTGAAAGGCTATCAAATGCTAACTTGCGCATCAGCAAGGAAAAATGTGTGTTTGCGGTGCCTGAAGTGAAGTTTCTTGGACATCAAATTGACGCGCACGGTATTCATCCTACTGAAGACAAAGGGCGAGCAATCACCGAAGCACGAGCACCTACTAACAAGCAAGAGCTCCAGTCGTTCTTAGGGCTATTAACGTTCTACGACCGGTTCTTAGAAGATCGAGCTACAGTGGCCAACGATCTGTACCAGCTACTCCAGAAAGAAGTCCCATGGAATTGGTCGCCACGCCACCAAAAAGCATTTGTTGCCCTTAAAGAACTACTTCGGAAGTCTACTGTTCTGCGACACTACGACGAAAGGAGACCCCTACTGCTAGCCTGCGACGCATCACCGTACGGAGTGGGAGCAGTCCTCTCCCCAAGCTGACGACCAGGGACGGGAAGCCCCGATTGCTTTCGCATCGCGCACCCTATCGCAGGCAGAGAGGAATTATTCCCAGCTAGATAAAGAGGGACTTGCCATCGTCTACGCAGCAGACCACTTCCGCCAGTACATTACCGGCAGAAGAGTGACATTCATTACAGATCATCGGCCCTTATTGGGTATCATGGGTCCCCAGAAGCCAATGCCACAGACATTGTCGCCGTGAATGACACGATGGTGCATCATGATGTCGGCGTACGGTTACGAACTCGTACATCGCACTGGTAAGGAACACCAGAACGCTGACGCACTAAGCCGCCTGCCGCTGGACACCACAATCGACGAGCCACCCCCCGCCAGGTGACATACTCATGTTCGAGGCGCTGCCGAACCCTCCGCTAACAGCTGACACGGTAGCAGCATCAACGCAGGAGTGCACTGTCTTGAAGGAAGTCTACGCAGCTATACAAGAAGACAAGGTGCAGAAGCTAAAGGGTGAACACTTCAACGCTTTCCGCAAGCGAGCTACGGAGTTAAGCACTCATCGCGGCTGCATCACTTTGGGATCAAGAGTTGTGATTCCGGCAGCACTTCGCGGACAAGCCATGTCGCTTGTCCACGCAGGTCATCGAGGCATTGTTGCCATGAAGAAGTGTGCCAGAAGTTATATGTGGTGGCCTGGTATCGACCATGACATAGAATCAACAGTGCAAGATTGCCAGCCTTGTCAATGCAACCACAGAGCCCCACCAAGAGCCCCTATTCCTGAATGGGAAAGACCAGACACGCCTTGGTACACCCTGCACATTGATTTTGCTGGACCTATCGAAGGGTGTTCATTCCTGGTGGTTGTAGACGCATACACCAAGTGGCTTGAGGTAAAGCAAATGACTACAACAACACCGGCAGCAGTTATTGACACTCTCCGGTCGTTGTTTGCAACGTTCGGCCTACCACGCAAGGTAGTCTCGAACAACGGCACTCCGTTTGTGTCCACGGAGATTCTCAAGTTTTACAGCGACAACGGCGTCTCTTCTGTGACATCAGCCCCTTACCACCCAGCGACGAACGGACAAGCCGAGCGCTACGTGGCAGAACTTAAACGCGCCCTTACTAAAGATCAGACTGGGACAATGCAACGCCGCATCGCGCGATTTCTCTTCAGGCAGCACAACACTGTTCAAAACACCACAGGGCAAACGCCAGGAAGATTGATGTTCGGACGAGAAATGAGAACCCAGCTGACAGCAATTGTCCCGGAGCCCTCAGCGGAAACCCCTCAGGGGGAAGAAAAGCTCCCACGTAGCAGGAGAATTGAAATGGGACAACGCATATACGCCCGCCAGTTCAACAGAAGACCCGGCTGGGTTGAAGCGACGGCACTTAAACGCATAGGTTTGCGGTCATGGCTCATCGACATAGGCGGAAAGGCCACTCGCCGCCACCTTAATCAGCTACGTCGTTCAGGTAATTTGCCAAGGGAGGCTCCCTTTCAAGCAAGCACCCCGACGGAAGCTTCGTCCCACTTAGCCTGGCATCTCGCACCAGATGAATCGGCGCCGCCGCCGGCCGGCCCTGAACGGGAAGAAAATGACACCCAGCAAGCGGAGGCTCCTCTTGTTTACGCGCCCAGAGCGTCCACGCGCCCACGGCGACCCCCCAGATCGCTTCCAAGCGACAATCTAAGGAGGGAGGAGATGTTGTGTCCCAAGCGCACCTTTGTTCCCGAGCGAGCCCCAGAACGTCTTGAGTGAAGCGGTACACCGTTCCTGCGGACGTCCGGTTGTCGACTCCGGCCCTCTCCCCCGCTCGTTACAAACGAGTCACCGCGCGTTTTCCCCGGCAGTTCGGCTGCCGCCTCCAAGTAGGAATAAACACGTTTTTAACCGTTCCTGCCTGTCTATGGTTTTGAGGCTACCGCGCCCCGCGCGTACGTCTCTGGGCCGACGACACATCCGGACATAACACTTACCATGACTTGCTTCCTCCTGTAAAAATACCTCGACATTATCGACGAACAAACAATACGAATTCGTTATTGCAACACATTTCAGAATCGCTGACCATGATGGTTTACGCAAGAAATTCCGCTTTGATATAACGCAAATAGACTCCGTCAAATAGCTTCAGCGGTATTCCATTGTGCGAATACTACAACTGCGATTTCTGGAAACTTGTATACTTTTTGTGCCTTTCAATTCCACACAATCGACGCTAAACTTTTGTTTCATATGTTTCAGGCAGCACAAGAGTCGCACAAATACACCTTTCCTATGCATAGCTGCAGAGGCAAAAATACTCATAATATCTCCATAAACATTTAGCTTAAGAAACCAACCTTAAAAACCTGTTATCTGCATTTGTCTGTTTATTGACTGGATACCTTATATCTAAATGAGAAATGAGCTTAGAAGCATGTTAGTATTGTACAATACCATGAAACCAGTTATTTTTTGCATGATAACTTTGGTGTGGATAGTAAGAAACAAAAACAAGAACCGAAACTTAATGACCTACATTTCGTCGTATGCCATCTGGCGAAAGGCTTCCAGACTAAGCGAGAAAAAAAGGACACCGCAGCCGAAATCGAACCTGCGAACTCGCGGTTGTGTTATCAGTGATTTCGATCTCTCGTCGTTCAACGCGCTCGGCTATCGCTCCAACGCGTTCCTGCGGACGAAAACCCAGTTTATATATCTACCACAATGAATTCCGCGACCTTGTTATGAAAACGGCGGTTTTGGAACAACTTTTTCGCCATTTGAAGCGTTGCTGCTGCAACCAGGTGATAGCTCAGTCATTGAAGTTGATAAATCCCCGGGAATATACGAATCGATGCTACCGTCTCGTCACAAATCGCATTTTAGTGGCCAGAAAACCGTCCTAAATTTGACCGTTTCCATAGACTCCCATACTTAAAACTTCGCCTTCAATTTGGAACGGGTTTTTGAACGTAAATAATGTTGCCGCTTACATGAGATGTCGGGATAGTTGCGTAGAGCCTTTTTCCTCGGGAATTTAGTGAAAGATGGCTTCTATCATTAGTTATTCGCGAAAAACGAGGCTCTCCCATAGAAAACGCGCATGTTTCAAAGGGCGACCGCTAGAGGCGCTGTTCGGCGATGTCCCTAATTCCTGGACATGGTGAGCAAAAAATGATGCTGTCCGATAGGGTAAATTCGAAATAGCTCCAAATAATTATATCAAAATATTGCAAATGAGTTCTGCGGAATCCCGCAAGGTGGCGGAGGGGTTATGAAAGGAAAAATTGACACCACCCGTTTGTAGCACGAAGCCTTGTGGCTTCGTGCTACAAACGGGTGGTTGTCAATTTTCCCCTTCTTAGATCAAAATTTGTTTGTTCAGGGTGAGAACCGAACGCAGGCCTTCTACAGGGCAAGCAGGTGTTCTACCACGCAGCCACGCGAGTCCATGAAGCTTCCTCGTAACAAAAAAAGAAAAAAAAAACGCTGTAAGAATGTAAAGTAATGGTTGGAGTCTCCTCATCGCATGTAATATTGCGTGGGAGGATCGTAGAATCGCACCTGGCGTCAAAAGAAGTGAATCGCGTAATGATTGGGTGGTTTAAAGCTGCTCATCCATTAAAGTGTGCAGCTGCGCAGGTGCGCGTGGCACCTTACGAACGCGCAGTTGGCACTCCATCAATTTGCAAAAGGAAGAATTACGGCGTACTGGGTACTTTGCAACTGTACATCCAGTAGACTTGATAGGACAGTTTGAAACGGCCAATGTTACGCGCAAAAACGCCCATTTCCTTGCGGCACGGTTGAAGGCCATGCACACGGGACCCGTGCGGATCGCTTTCAATCGCCTTATTATTGCGATAACAATTATATGGACACTCTCGGCTGGTTTTCGCCGTCGGCGTTGGCGTCGCCGTTGCCTTCATGTCCCGTATATGTATATGTATCTATATATTTACAAAAGCCACAAAGAAAAATAATTCAGAAAAATGTTCTGACGCGTGGCATCGAACGAGGGACCTCTCGCTCTGCAATGCGCGGCGCTAACCGCTGAGCCACGAAAGCACACGTCCTTCAACGTTCAAACGGCGAGGTATTTATATACAGCGTGTTTCCAGCGTGTTTTCCGCATTACCAGTGAGATGGCGCAAAGGGCGAGCTCGGCGCGGACTTAGCTCGGCGCCCCGTTCGTCGCGACGTGCGCTCTCAGGCGCTCCTCTCCGGCGCGTACTTTGCCCGGTGGGGGGTAGACGCCCGTGCGCGCGCGTGCTTATCTCGCGGTCGGGAGATAGTACGCCTTAGGCTTTCGCCTGAACGATTGAGTTGTAGTTACCGAGCGCACGAAGGTCACTTCGCTCGCTGCAGTCCCCCCATTTGCGAAAAGAGCACGCTTTTCAAACACAGCGAAGTAACAACTGTGACACTTGTTAGTTCGCGCTCGTCTGTACCTGAGAATACGTTTCGTGCGTCGTTTTTGTTTGAGCAGCGCGTTAAGTGTCGAGCTGTGAATGTTTGCAGTTCGCTCTCGTCCTGTGCGTGTTGTTTTCGTGCGTCATATGTGCGTGAGCAGCGCACTGCACGTTTCGATGTGCTTGCCATTCATCGCTTGACATTCCAATTTGTTGCTATCGCATTCATTGCGTCGCCTTGTGGCGAAACTGTGACTTTTTCTCTGGCATTCAATCGCGTTCATCCCCTTATTTTCTGGGCGACCGGTAGGCCTTCGACAAATCATCAGGATTCTTCAAATCATATGATCGTCTTTTGGTGATTTAGTGTGCTTCGTAGTACACGTTATTGGGCTGAGGGTATTTGTTCTCTGCAAAACATGCAAAGTCATGTTTTCTGTTACCTGTTTTGGGGCTCCTTTCATCCATGTTCTACCCATATGTGTGACTGTGAATCAAATAATTCCTTTGATCAAGCCTCCACGTTACTTGATGACACGAACAAACACGCCGAGTCAGAAAGTAGCTCCCCAATTATGTCCAGCCACCGAACACAGAAAATGGCAGGACGGGAGGTGTTTCCGCGGCGGCGCCACCGGGAGGTGAGAACACGCGGGGCTTGAGGAACGGCCTTCTGGCCTGTTCTTCCTGGGAGCCAATCGCAAGCGACAGAATGTCACGTGTGCGCAAGATGGGAGAACTATTCAGCGGACTCCTTGCCGTTTGCCCGAATGCGCCTCCGTTGAAGAGACTCGACTTGCGGATATCAAAATAACTGTTGAGGTTTAACGTCCCAAAACCACAACGTGATTACGAGGGACGCTGTAGTGGGGGGACTGCGGAAATTTTGACCACTTGGGTTTCTCTACCGCGCACCTAAGTCTAACTACGAGGGCCTCGAGCATTTTCGCCTCCACCCAAAATCCGGTTGCCGGGGCTGGGATTAGATCTCGCAACCTTCCGGTCAGCAGTCCAGCAGCATAACCATTAGACAACCATGACGGGTCGGCTCGCGAACGTAGGCTTAAGTTTCTGGCCGGGGTTACCTTTCTTCACTGCGACAAGCGGTTGGTGGAAAGCCACTTGCGGACTTGTTCTTGCGCTGGGGAGATGTCCTGGCCCATTCAGCCTTGATCTTATTTGTCTCGCTCAGTGCGATGCTCTATTTCACTTTATGGCAGATCGTTGTATGGCTGAAACAAGAATGGCTGATAGCGAAGGTGGCACCGCCGCAGGACATGGGAAACCTTCATGGTTTCAGCGGCGCGGGATCGGCGCGGCGAAAGAGCTCCTGCATTGCCTGAATATATGCTCTGAGGCCCTCGTCTGGATGTTGTGTAAAGAAATTCTAAACGATCCTCTAATCTCCCAGCCTTCTAAAAAGTGAATCTCTCTCCTACGTGAAAGGCACCACTGAAGCCATCAGCAGAGTCTTAAAGAGGGAAGGTATAACGGTCACGCACAAAGCCACCTATACCATAGATTTTCCTTCTATCGAAACGCAAGGGCCATCCACCAAGGGAAAAATCGGGAGGCGTCGTCTATAAAATCAAATGTTCCGACTGCCAGGCCGCATACATTGGCGAAACAAAAACGTTAGCTGAAAAACTCACAGGATCCCTCGTGCATTGACGTAACGCGGCTCGAAAAGCCATCTTGTTTTTCTTCTCAGTCGATGTATGAGGGAGCAGCGAACACGAGCCCTGGCCTTACGTGCCACTGCCAAGCGCCGTCTGTATTTTCTTATCTTGAGGTCGCCCGCTCTGAGGTGTTCACAGCCCAAAGGAGGGCGTTACAAAGGCGTCGTGTGGCGTTACGTCACCTGATATCATGCCAGAATCACGTCATTACGTGATCGCTTTTTGCATTACTCATCCCCCTACGCTGCGGAGCGGTCGCCGCCGACAGTCGAATTTCCCGTTAGATTAGGCATGTAAGGATTTCGCCTTATGATAAAGCAGCACAAAAACGACGTCAGGATGTTCTGAAGACAACGAAACCCACTAGCAGAACACTCAAAAGATGCAGACCATAAGATTGCATTTCAAAAAACCAAAATCCTAAAGACAGAAACTAAAGAAAAAAAAAAGAAAATCACCGCCCGTGCCGTGCGTACAGATGGTTAAGCAGCGAAGCTGAAACTTGCGGCCACAGCCGGTTGCCGACGTCGCAGCTCAAGCCAAAGTGCCGCTTGAGAAACTCCCGCCGAAAGCGGGTGTTGGCCCCGGCGAACGCGTTCCCGCCATTGCCACGGTGACGCTGCTCTGCGAACAACGCCGCTTCCTCGTCTCGCAGTTGCCGCAGTTGTCGCTTGCATTGTCTCTCGGTGTGCAGTTGCAGCTTGCGCTTCACCACCAAGGCCTGATCTTGTGTCCAGACTGCTGCATCGGCCCGGCGAAGATGAATTCTCTCACGGATCAGCTGTCGGCGCTGTTCTTGGAAAGTTGTCTGCTGTTTGGGCGTTCGTACGACCCGTACCCTCCCAATGTGGAACTTTGTTTGGTTTGGGTACAAATATGACTCTGGCGTCTTTCCCCGAAGGTGGAAGGGTGCCCCTGTCGAAACAGTGGTTAATGTACTAGGTCAAGATTTCTAAGCAGTTTGTTGTCAACGCGTTCGGGGCCGAGGGTCGACGTGGTACGGTGTGTTCCGAGGGCATGCCTAACTGCTGCCTCCGTAATCTGCCCATATAAGGATTCATTAGGCTACCCTGGGGCGCGATTCTCGCGGTGTCCACTTAGTGGACATGTCCACTTCGGCGGAGCGCGTTCAGTTACGCAAAAAAAAAAAAAAACGGCGAGTCGTGACGTCATGGCTCTGTTGACCACGTCCACGCACCCATGGAGGAAGGAATGCTAAGGAGAGGCCCTGACGTCATATTCGTGAAGCCTTCACATCGCAAACACACGTATCGCCTCCTAGCGAAGGAGCAGCTAAACACTTCGCGATTTCCGCCGCGTCGTGAGCGAGCGCATGCGCGTCTCGGGGGAGTCGCGAAACTTGCAGATAGGAAGCGGCGCCGGCGGCGCCGTGCATTCTCATGTGTTGCTCCTTCTGTGCGTGTTTTTAAGAACGCTACGCAATGCCCAGCTGTTGCGTATGCTCGGTGCAAATCGCGTGCACTGCGGAAAGTATCGGGTGTCACTTTTCACGTACGTTCGCTTCATTGCTGATCACTAATGCATTGTATTTGCATGCGAAGCTCTCGGCTGTACGCTCTGTTGGTTCTTACACACTGTGTTAACTCAGAACACACGTGAAGTTTTGTTTTTGGCGTCTGACGCGCCGTACATAACATGAGCCGAAGGCACCATATCGCGTTTTTAGAGGTTGTGTCGTTCATACGGAAGGGCCATAAATTTTTGTTATCCGACTACGCGTGCTGTATGTATTGTGCGGTGTGCGCTCGCTGCGTGCTAGTTGTGTGCGCACTGGGAGTTACAGCCATTACGTGCACAATCGCGTATACAATACAGCGGTGTCCTCTTTACGGCGTGAAGTTACGTCAAATACTTGGTAGGCGTTGCGCCGAATAGCTGCTAAGCAATCCGCGGGCTACGAGAAAGGAAAAGAAAGGCCTTACGCCCAGCAGAACGCGTAAGTCACTGCCGGGTGAGTTCGAATACGATGATGCAGGGGCTCAATGTTTTTGATTACGGCACGTACCGGTACTTTCTGTGCTGTTGCACAAAACGCTCCACGAAGAATTGCAGCACGCAGCGCTCGGGCCTGCCACGCACGAACTGCCTGATAAACGTGTGCTCGAAACATTTGACTGCATTCAAACTGCACAATACGCGCTAAGTTTACGCCGGGGCTTCAAATCCGCGCAGAAGCAAACCAGTGCGGAGAGCACGCCGCGGGGCGTCTGCTGTTTTGTTTGCCCCATACCGGTTTGTTTGCCCCATAAATTTGACGTCACTTCCGCCACACTTCTCGCAATGCATTGGAATACGATAGGGCCTCTCCTGAGTTTTTCCTTCCTCCATGCACGCACCGAACCCGCCAGCACATTCCCAGCATAAGGAGAAAGAAAGTGGACGAAATGTACAGTAACAGGACTCTTAAACAAACTTGGCAAGTCTGAGCTTGCGTATGAACGTGTTGAGATGTTTGAAGAACGATGCAGGGAATGCGTACCGACCTGCCAGGTACGTCAGGCGGGCGGTTGCGTTAAACCTAACTCAAGGGCTAACGTGATCAGAGTTCATGCACGGCCTACGAGATGTGCGTACAAAAGCGGATCTCTGGGGGCAGCATTCGTTGCGGCGAAACGCATTCTGTCTTTCCCAGTTGTGCCGAGAGTTGTGAAAGCTGCGTGGCGTCAAAATGACGTTGCGGAAAAAAAGACCGGAAACAGGCGGCGCGCTGCTCTCCGAGCTCCAGCCAATCAGTGGAGGCCGAAGTGGACATGTCCACTAAGTGGACACCCGCGAGAATAGCTCCCCTGTACACGCGAATGAGAGCGCGCTTCGCGTCTCCCTTCCAGCTATGCTTCCAGCCCAGTCATGGCCAAACCAGCGCCTCCACGCTGGTCAAACACGCGAAACTCCACACTGTACGGAACCATTCTAGCAAGGACGGGACGCAACGCCATGGTGCATGAATTTTTGTAGTGCTA
>JALIZH010019980.1:0-19961 GCA_030522465.1 Rhipicephalus appendiculatus
GTTAAAGATAGGACGACACCCACGTGACCTGCAATGATCCGGCAGATGAAGTCGCGCAACCCCTTGAAGTGAGAGCTCATGCTCTCTCAGCCGAACATTGACACACCGTTTCGTTTGCCCTACGTACTCCCCACCACATGATAATGGAATGACATACACAACTCCTTTAACACAGGCGATGTACTTGTTCCTATGATTAAATTAACAGTACACTTGCCTTTACCCTGCTTGTCCTTCAGGGCATTGCCAATCATCGGGCAGATGCGACCTATCTTATGTTTCGCGTAAAAACGAACATCGACGCCGTACCTAGAACCTACGTTCTTGAGCCCGTGCGCTAGTCTATGTACATAAGGGAAACACTGCACTTTTTTCTTTTTTCATCAGATTTAGTATTTAGTAAATCGCCTAATGGACGCGGGTTACCCGTGATGCTGTAGTTTCATCTGTATGTGAACGTATCGTTCGTAACGTCAAACACGTAAAAAGTAAAGGTGATAATACTGACGTCACCGTCCATTCATAATTCTAACAAATAGCACAAGTGGTTCATGAGATACCTGAGCTCTATTGTCGATGAGTGCATAGCGGGCTGGATGCGGAGCACTTTCGGTTTTACCTGTCCACATCCAATTACACTTTAAAGTTCTTTTTCAGCAATAGGTGGTCAGCAAATAAGGCCCCAAGCAGTAGTATACCCCCCCCCCCCCCTGATTTCCAGCCACGTATCCAACAGTCTTCTTTTATCTAATGGAAGAGCCAAATTAAATTTCGGCAGTTGGAAAACGCCTTCGCCGCTATGTTTCGACAACGCATACTCGAGCACCAGCGGCTGCAATGTCAAAATATATTGGATAATTTGGTTAAATCGAGGGGTAACAAGAAAGTAGCCAAAAAGTAGACAGGTATTCAAGGCGTTTTTTTCTCCCGCCGGCGACATAAAAAACAGCTACATTGGCGGAAAGTAAACCTGGTAACCCTAGCGCAGGATTCAGCGCGGCATTAAGAACTACCCCAAGACCAACTCAAAGAACTACATTAGCGCTAACTTACCTGCTGAATTTGTTTTAACGTTCAAACACACAACGACTTTATTGGCTCTTGCCGTTGGTATTTAGACTCCCACGGTAGAGACATGGCCGCTGGAGAGAAGCAAGCACATCCTGTTCTGATCCAGCGGCCGTGGTAGAGGACACTATACTCTAGATCGTCTCCTTTTTTGACTAAACAACATATATCTACAGATATTTCGCAGCTTTCTGAACATTGACGACAAATCTCTGGTCTTTTCGGCAGTATAAAACAACACGTCACAACTAATTTTATATAAAAGCTAACGGTCAAAAACACGGCTTATCACTGTTGCAGGCCCTTAGCCAGGAGGAGTGCTCTATCCCCCCCCCCTCCCCCCTCCCCCCCTCCTCCCGAAATTCTGATAGAGGGGGATTTTCACCCAAAGTAAGCAACGAAAATATGTGTTTTTTCGAAAATAGTCAAGGTCAGCAGCAAGTGCCCTCCCCTTTCTAACCACGAAAACAATTCTTGCCTACGGACCGGACCTGCATTGTTGCCAGGTATCGATGTGCGCGTTAATTTCTACAGAATAACATTTCGAATTACTGAATACTAAAGGTAGCTTTAGCATTACAAAAATTCGCTCTAGCAAAAAAAAAAAAAAAAGTCATTGGTGTGAGAATTCGATATGTAGGCCTGTGTCTCCCTTTGGAAAGTGCAAAAGCGCATGCAATGTCAAGATTTTTTCCCCCGAAATAGCGGCAGCGTATGGAGCCAAAATAATACGTGCGCTGCAAATACTGCAAACAATGCTTCATCAGAAATGCATTCACACCAAACAGGCCACACCTTGTTTTCGCAGAAGGCTTTAGTATTGCATTTTCTTTCCCAGAATTTTTTATTTTCAAGGCCCGGCATCTGTGTGGTTATTTACCTTGAAATCTTAGGTTGATTGGTATAGAGACATTTGGTGACCCTAAAAACGAATAATTTTGAATAATATACCGGCTGTCCCCAAATTTCGCGCAGCAAGACTTAAAAAAGAGGTTCGTCGATCGTTACGCGGTGCACATCTAGTGCATATTGTTCCCAGTATACTTTCGTACCCGCTAATAAATTTTCGTTAACAAAGTTTAGTTAATTAGTCCCAATTATTTTTCAAACTTGACAAATACTCACATCATCATCGAAATGTCTATGAGGCATATGTAGGCATGATCAAACGACATCTAACTGCGCTATTTTCAGCAGCGTACTAATTACGTGCGCGCTTTTTTTTGGCTAATAAAGAAAGCCCACGAAATCTGAAAATTGACACGTGACTTGACTGCAGCGCGCATCAGGAAGTAGCCCCCCTTAAACAGGCATCACTGTGAGACAGCAAGTCAAGACCATTCAGCTCCCACCTTTTGTGGGTGGGAGCGTAGTTCCAAATCCTGGCCGTCCAGTGCGCCCGAGACAGGGCCGTCAGGCTAGACCTGCCCGTCCCCGCGTGGGAGTAGCCGCGTGGCGCGGGGCAACCTCAGCGTCTGCTCTAGACTATAATAAAGTTGTACCCTCTCTCTAGTCACGTGTTATCTTTTATATTTCGTGTGCTTTCCTTATCAGCCTGAAAAAAATGAGCACGTCATTAGTACGTTGCTGAAAATAGTGCAGTTAAATGTCATTTGAGCATGCCTATATGCCTCATTCACATTTTGATGATTAGGCGAGTATTTGTAGAGTTAGAAAAATAATTAGAACCAATTAACTATACATCATTAACGGAAAAATTAGTTGCGGCTACTACAGTGTACTGGGAACAATATGCACTCGATGTGCTTCGCGTAACGACGTTCTACTCTTTTTAAATCGTGCTGCGTGATATTTGGAACACTCTGTATATAGATATTCATAGCTTCTTTGTGAAATCATAGCGCGTTCTATCGGGCCAGAAATAATTTTCATGTAAACATCCTTAGCGGCTTGCGTGTCTCGCCTCGTCGTTTGAGCGCTGGAACTCTCATTACTATAACTGGAACAGGTAACATTAGCGCCCATTTAGTCTTCACTGAGGCACCCTGTGTTTTGTGCTCGCGTTTTTTAAATGCGAATGCATTTCTTAGTCGGGCTATGTGAGGCGTCCGGCGTTGTCCGCGGCGGCGTCCGCGCGCCGGCAGGTGTTATCTCTCCGCTCTCACTCCCTCTCCCATAGCAACAGCTGCGGGCGCGCGCGCTTATCCTCGCCCCTAGCAACCGGAGCATGTGGTGCAAGAGAGTGTAGGAGAGGGTAGGTGCAGTGCTTCGCCGCTCCTTCTCTCGCCGTTCGCTCTCTCTCCTCCCTGCGCCCCACTCTCCCGTCCGCTCGCGCCTCACTCTCGACCGTTCGGTGGCTGGGCGCCTCTCAAGGCGATGGCAGAAGTCGGTGAAGGCGAAATCTGTCGGCGCAAGAAATGCATTCGCATTTCCTCACGATTCCTTTCGGGGAGGTGGGGGCATTTTTTTTCTTCAAGGTCGTGGCCTGTTATAGTGACAGCGAGCAAGCTCACTAGTGATACAGAAGACTCGGACCATATCTCACACACCTTGATGCTACCGCATAGACTTCCGAAATGCCTCTTATCAAGGTAGAACATTCGTGCTTAAAGCTTCAATACAAGTGGCCCGGTAAGCAGTAAGAGAGGCTGCTTGAGCTCTAGCTATTATTTAACGTCCACCGCACATTATTGGATGCTATTTCAATGTGAATGCGGCTAACACAGTTGAGAATTCAGAACAAAGCCGTAGGAAGCGAACGCTAGACCTCTTGCGTAGCAGAATTGTGCCAACACTGAGGCAAACGCTTTTGGTAAAGCCCGTTTTCTCGACTTACCTTGGGGACGTCATGAAATGGCTGCCCTCCAAAGTGTCTTCTTATTCTCGAAAGTTATGGCTTATACCCACTATGGAGAATTGGAACGGAATCTTGCAGCATACAACAAAGAATACTAGAAATTCTAGCGCCAAAAGAACGCAAACTAAACAAAGGGATATGTTAGCTGTTATAATGGTAAGTAAACGAAAGCGGAAAAAATTGAATAATAAAGTAATTTCTTGGTCATAATCCGTCATAAAAACAATTAACAACGAAAGAAAGAACGCAAACTTGAGGAGGGAAAAAATAACGAGTGAGTGAGTAAGTGAGTGGATAACTTATTGAGTTCTGGCAAGTTTCCGGGCTGGTTCCCGCCTAAGAGCCAGCCGAGAGACGGCGTCTCTCAGCAGCTTCCTTGGTCGGCTGGATTGCCCAGAGATGGTGGGCTTGTGCTGAGCTGAACATCGCGGGCCTCCGACGACAGGAAAATGTTTAGATAACGGAGGAAATTCTTTCTATCCTGGCGCGAGTTCACGATTCTGTGGGAAAGAGGGTTAGTACCAGCTCTTCGAAAGCTGGGCCTGGAAGTATCAGAACCGGGTATTCTTCTTTTGTTATTTTCCTCCGGACGTGGCTCATACCCAATGGAAGGGATTGGCCGAGTAGAAGGTGAACTTTCCCCGTATTTTCTTCATTGTGTCATTCATAAGTGCGCTAGTTAAATAATTATTGATTTGAAGTGCCAATTACCAGTAATGAAATGTGTAATGCGCGCAGAATTTAGCAAGAGATTCTTTTAGTCGCAGTGATATATTCCCGAACCACAAAGAAAAAACCGCCAGGCCTGCGCAGAACGCCCAGCACAGCCACAGCGAAAGCTGGGAGAGCGGCCTTTCTAGAGCCCTTTTTAAACACTCTTGAGGCAACAAGCGCACTTGCATGATACCCACTACGCCTTAAATCATCATAATTTTTGTGTAGTGGGGCAGCGTCTACTATGCCATTATTCGTCATTCTTCAGAAAAGCGCGGTACCCGCTACATTCTTGTAGCGCATTATGTGCACTTTGTTGGTGCTGCGGCTGACGACGATGAAGAATAATGCCTGATGCTTTTGTAATGGGTTGGAGCATTGAACGACCCACTCGTTACACAATTCGCATTGTGTGTCGCCTGGTTCTTACTTTACTGTTCGAAAACGCTTTACAACACACGTTAACGCTATTCCTTACCCGACATGTAGCCTGCATAGGGTCAGTTTGCCCCGCAGTTTCAAGCAGCGGCGTAGCTCAGTGGTAGAGTGCTGCGCTGCCGCGCAGAGCACCCGGGTTCGCTTCCCATTCTGTCATAGGTGTTTTTTATTTATTTAGTTTTTTTTCTTATTTCGTGCGATATTGGGTTACGGACACCGACAGCTAGGTCTTACAGACACGCGGAATCAAAAGGCAATGTTGTTTCAGCATACAATCGTAACAGGACTTTCACAACGCGAGGAGAAGGCGAACAATCATTACTACAGTCGTTACGTGCACGCGCCGCGTCACGTATTGATTGAGGTAGTCGAAAGGAACGAACGCGAAGAATTGAGACAGCCGAAACAGAAGGGGAGACAGAGAACGTACTTTATTCTTTTAACTGCAGTGATCCACGCTTGTCGCCTTTCTCGTATACGACTTGTCCGGAAACCGATACAATACCCTAGGCTGTACAACAGTACAGCCTAGGGTATTGTCTGCACTGTTGTGGTAGGCCACGACACAGAAATACTTCAAACCTCACTTCCGCTTTCGTGGGGTCGCTTCTACCAGTGCGGAAATGCAGCTTCGCAAAGCAAGCTTCTCGGTTCGGAATGCCAAGCTGACGGTACGGTGCCCAAGTTCCCCGCAACGACTGAAGAATGAGTGCGCACGTGGGCCGCTGTCGGTCACGAGACAGGCTGAGTCGGCCGCTCGGCCGCGCCTATCCCCAGTTTCGCGAGCGCTTGCCACCAGAGCCTCAGCGCGGCGCTGACGTCGCTCTGTAATCTTGAGCTTGGTTTCCCTATACCGATTACTTTGACGGGGGGGGATCAACCATGTTTTCTTTTTTTATTTGAAGCTGTTTTCTTGAGTCCAAGTTGCAATCAGGAATTGACCAATTTTGATTACAAATCCTTTTAAAATGAAACGCCTAGGCGTGATTCACGACCATGTCAAGTTCGCCACACTGTCGGTTTTCGGATTTAACCTTTAAAAAAAAATCGCCAGGCCTGCGCAGAACACGCAGCGCAGTTACAGCGTAAGCGTGAAGAGCGTCCTTTCCAGAGCCCGCTATGGCCTCCCTTGGGGCAACTAAAACAAGTACACACGCAAGGTACCCGCTACGTCACAAACCACAGTAACTTTCATGAAGTAGGGAAGCACCCATTATGCCATTATTCATTATTTTGCGGATAAGCCGCTGCACATCAGTAAGACATTATGTGCACTTTCTTGGCGCTGTGGCTGTTGACGATGGAAAATTATGGCTGGGCCTTTTGCAATTGGTCGGAAGCAGTCAACTACCCATTCGTTGCGCAAATCGCATTGTGCGACGCCTGGTGGTTGTTATTTCACTCTTCAATGACGCCATATTAGACACGTTAACATGGTTGTTTGCCCGACATGAGACTTGTATAGGCTGTTTTTGCGAAGGAGTCTCAAGCACCAGCGTCGCTCTGTGGTAGAATACTCAACTGGCACGCAGAGGGCCCGGGTTCAAATCTCATCTATTCCTGGAAGATTTTTCAAATTAACTTTTTTTCTTAATTCTGGCGATTACGGTTTCGGACACCAGCTAAGGCGGCGGCCTGTAACTACGGCACCCAAATTGGCTCTTGAGATCACAAGACCGCTTCGGCTGTAATATATAAGGGCCTCAAACACCATCACATTCACCAAAGCCATGGCCGAGAGCACAGAGTGGCTGCTTGCCAATGGCCAGGATGGTGGTAGGTGGCTGCAAACAACAGTAGCCCCTGCCGGTGGTATCTGTCACCCAGGTTTACGCCATCACTTCATCTTGAAAAACGAGGTTGAGGGCACGGAACCTTGCCCGCTGTGTGAGGGGCATATGCTTGGTTGATGATAGCCAGTAAGAGTGACCGATGTCTTTTTTATTTTTTTTTCTCATTCCATTTTTTATTATTTCGCGATCGCGCTTACGGACACCGGCGGCGGCGGCGGCAGCGGACAACTACCCCACTGCAACTGCCGTTGTGATCTGATGAGAGCTTTCGCTGTAAAAGACAGTTTAAAGAAGCGCCAAGGTCCCCGGTAAACGAAATACTAATAAATTGCGCCAGTAGAACTTATACAAACATACATCAAGAAAAAATTCGGCAGATCCCACGTACCTTGGGAATCCATGTCATGCAAAGCATGCGGAGGGAAGGTGTCTGTGGTGCCATGTTTTGGTCAGGGAAACGTTACGAACTGACGCTAAACATACGTACAAATGTTATACGCACAGGCATGCATGTTGAACAGTCGTATATGTTTTATATAACCAGTTGTTTACAGTTGCCTAACGATGCCAAGAGCAACATGGGTATTACCAACATCAGAAGCGGTAAACTGAAATGTAGCGCTTGGGCTTGCGAGGATGGTAGGGCTGGATAGTGCTACGTAAGCCAACTTCAGTGGATGGCGCTTAAGTACAATTGACGCTAACCCGACGTGACGCTTGTATCATTCGAGTACATATGTAGTGTTTATAAAATTAGAGGCGCAGCACTGCAACCACAATTGACGTTTGACCAACATTACGACCGCATAGGGTCTTTTTCCAAAGGAGTTTCGAGACCAGGCGTGGCTCTGTGGTAGAATAGTTGATTGCCACTCAGAATGCTTGGGTTTGATTCCTGCTGGGACGCTGACATTTATTCTTTCCATTCGTCGGGTCCACGCTGCCGATGTCAGGTTTTTCCTAACGCTCTCGCATTTAAATTACCAATGTCTGTTCTCACCGTTTTGATGCTGTGACTGACGACGATGAAGAATTATGCCTGAGGCTTTTGTAATGAGTTGGAGCATTCAACGACCCACTCATTACGCAATTCGCATTGTGTGACGCTACTTTACTGTTCTAAAACGCTTTATTACATATGTGAACGCGATTGCTTACCCGATATGAAGCCTGCATAGGATCAGCTTGCAAACGGGTTTCAAGCACCGCCGCAGCTCAGTGGTAGAGTACAGGGCTGCCACGCAAAGGGCCCGGGTTCAATTTCCATTCTGTCTTCGGTGTTTTTAAATGCGAAGCATTTCTTTGCCTACTGCAGGCACTTTTAGCGTTTCTATCTACGTATCTATCTATCTATCTATCTATCTATCTATCTATCTATCTATCTATCTATCTATCTAGCCGCCTACGTCTGGGTGCTCTCGTGATTACCCCTTTAACTTGGGGCAGACCAAAATTAGTATGTGAGAGTAAGATGGTTTCACGAATATGACTCGCTGGTCGTGACATGAATAATGTGACAATACCGTCGCGTACGTCGTCAAACCCTTTCGGGCAAACCCTGTGGCACATACCACGGGCGGGTATGTGCCACAACTATGCGGGTATGTGCCACAGGTGATTGACAGTTTATACAGGAACGGCGAGAACAAACATTAGCGAGAACAAACTTTTAACGCGAGAGCGTTGAAAGCTGGCATCATCAGCAGCGTTGACCGGACGAATGCAAATAATAAATGTCAGGGTCCCAACAGGAATCGAACGCAAGCATTCTGCGTGGCAATCAAGCATTCTACCACAGAGCCACGCCAGGTCTCAGAACTGCTTTTCGAATAGACCCTAATGTTTGTAAAACGTCAATTGTCGTTGCAGTGCTGACTATCCAAGTTTATAAACATTACATATGTAGTCCGATGATACAGCCGTCACGCCGGGTTAACATCAATTGTAGTAAAGCGCCATCCGCTGAAGTTGATTTATGTAGCAGTGTCCAGGGCTAACATCCTCGCGAGCACAAGCGCTACATATCAGTTTACCGCTTCTGGTGTTGCTAATGCCCATGTTGCTGTTGGCATCGTTACGCAACTGTAAACAACTTGTTATACTAAACGTATGCGACTGTTCAACATATGGCTGTGCGTACAACATTTGTACATATCTTTAGCGTCATTTCGTAACGTTTCGCTCAATAAAAATGCCCCCCACCTCCCCGAAGGGAATCGTGAGGAAATGCGAATGCATTTCGCGCGCGCTTCACTCCATTTATATATGGTGGTAGTGGTTCGAAGAAGGAAAAAGGCGCCTAATTTCTGCAGCCTGGTCGGGAGCACGGCGCAGCGCCTGTTTTTTTTTTTGCTTTTTTCTGTTTTTTTTTTCTTCTTTTTTTTATTTTTTAAATTTTTTCTTAATTTTCTTTTTTTTCTTTTTTTTATTTTTTTTAAATTATTTTTTCATATATAGCTCCGCCGAGCTCCCGCGATGCGAGCGCCCTCACGCACCAGAGCGCGCTCCTCCTCTCCACTCACTATAACACCTGCCGAGGCCACCGCGGACAACGCCAGCGCCGGATGCCTGACATAGCCCGACTAAGAAATGCATTCGAATTTAAAACTGGGGATGCGCAAAGCACGCAGCGATGGAGCGGTGTTTCCTACTGGAACATGCCAATCGCTGCTAATGTGCAATGAGAGACAGAAGACTCCGACTGGACACAGAGACTCGCAGTCCGCTTTTAGTTAACGCGCACGCTGCGAATTTTTATTGTTCAACAACGCACAGGAGAAATCTCCCACCGCCACCACCTTGGAGGTCAAGATCCATTGCCATATATACGGGGTGGCCAGTGAACGGTTGTGCAGCGCGAGCAGTCGGTTTTTTCAACCAAGAAACTCGCTAGCAGACCAGTGTTGCGGAGTTGCCACTCCGGAATTGGAATGACTCCGGAATCATTCCACATTTTCGCTACCCCGGAATGGAATGGGAATGGAATGAGGACAACACTTGGAGGAATGGAATGGGAATGGAATTAAGCGCATTTTGCACGGAATGGAATGGGAATGGAATTACGTCTTTTTCCGAAAATAGAGCACGTTTTTGTCTACGCACTGTTTTTCAAACTTCAAATATTATAAAGTCAGAGCCTCGAATTTAACAACAAATTAGTATTTTTAACATGGCTTGGCTGATTACAAACACGGTAGATTTAGAAGCAACGCTCCTACTTCATTCTGTCCTTATATATAGAGACTGTGTTGCTCAGAAGTTTATCTCAATTCTTCGCGTAACCGTGGTTCTATGCCGTTGGTATCCGTCGTGCAGAACTACGGCGGCGGCATACCCCGCCTTCCGCCTTGCGATTTTTTTTCCCTTGGCGGCGCCCCAACCGCCTGCTGTCTCCCCTCCCTTCACGTCTTTGTTTTTGCTTCTGTCATCGTCGGCGACTCGGAGGCATATTCGCAAAAAGCGCTTCTCTAAGTTTTGATGCGTATTGACGCTGACGCGATGCTTGTATTCACTGGTGGTGGTGGTGGTGGTGGTGGTGGTTGCGGTTCGAAGAAGAAAAGGCGTCTAATTTTTTTTCTTCTTCGCACCACAACCGCCACCACCACCACCAGTGAATACAAGCATCGCGTCAGCGTCAATACGCATCAAAACTTAGAGAAGCGCTTTTTTCGAATATGCCTCCGAGTCGCCGACGATGACAGAAGAAAAAACTGCAAGCTTTCGTATACCAGCTTGCGCGCCGTCTCACTTCGTACTCCCCCTCCCCCAACCCTTTTGCAATAACGTCTATGGGTCAGCGCAGCACAGAGTCGTACACGATGAGCTGTGTGCCCTCCCCTCCGTAATGACAGGCGTGGTGCGAAAGTGTGAAGTGATGTGCCAATTAGTAAAAGAGAAACCAAGGCATAAGTTAGTGTACAAGCAAATGCATTATCCCAGCAGATACTGAAGGGAGAAGCGAATTATCCTGCGTTGGATCCCATTGATACCCCCCACACGAAAGTGGCGAGTACTCTATGCACAGCCTGATCTTTATCCCACGAGCAGTTTACTACCTGGCACACGTAAATAACCTTTGCGACAAGGAAGACATTGCATACCTGCGCACAGGCGAACACAGAAAGTTCTCACCCCACCCATGCTTGCGATGTGCGCTTGACAAGCGTGAGTGCTGACGAGCAGCGCGGCCCAGTGTTCCGTATTCGCAAATACTATAGGTAGCGGGAGAACTGCCCCCATGGGAATTTGTAGGCTGGTTGCACTGCACGAGATATGTCACCAAGCTGCTATCCCTCGACCTTGGTAACATGTTTGCGTGCTTTTGCAGTTCTTTATGCATCTGATGACATCAGCATTATGGGGCGTTCATTCCTAACTCGATCAAACTATCAAGATACCTTTCCTACGTTGAGGAATGGGAAGAATGGAATTGAACTGCGCTGCCATTCCCGGAGTGGGAATTGGCTAAGTTTTTTCATTCCGAGGAATTGAAAGGAATGGAATTGCGGCAAGTTCTAATTCCCCGGAATTGAATTGGAATGGGATGGAGGCGCCCATTCCGCAACACTGTAGCAGACGCTGTGTCGGCGTCGCGAGGCGAGAGAAGGAGAGGGAGAGGGGGGAGCATAGGAGAGGAGAGAGAGAGGGGGGCGCGCATGCGCAGAGGGAGTGTGGACGCTGCGGGCAGAGATGCCTAGAGAAGAGAGGGGGGGAGCGTAGGAGAGGAGAGAGAGGTGGGACGCGCATGCGCAGTGGGAGTGTGGACGGCGCGGGCAGGGATGCCTAGAGGGGGGGGGGGAGCGTAGCAGGGGAGAGAGGAGGGGAGGCGCATGCGCAGTGAGGGTGTGGTTGCCGCGGGGAGGGATGCCTAGAGGAGAGAGAGGGAGAGAGGAGGTTTTTTATTTTAATTTTTTTTGAGGGTTTGCGCATGCGCAGTAAGGGTGGTCACGCCGCACACCACCACCACCGGATTAAGCTTCGCCGTAAGATGCTTCACATCTAACACCTGCCGGCGCGCACACCTCCTCAACCTATCCTCCTCCTCCTCCTCCGCGGACAACGTCGCACAACGCCGGATGCCTGACATAGCCCGACTATGAAATGCATTCGCATTTAAAAATTACACCATCTCCCGCTAAAGGGAACCATGTGTAGATGTGAAGCAGCGGGCGCTAACGCTTACACTGACGGCGGCGTTGACGCTGGCGCTCATCGCAGCGTTGCGCAGGAGAAAAAACTGGGGAAGCGCAAAGCAGGCAGTGATGGAGCAGTGTTTCCTACTGGAACATGCCAATCGCTGCTAATGGGGAATGAGAGACAGAAGACTCCGACTGGACACAGAGACCCGCACTCCGCTTTTAGTTAACGCGCACGCTGCGAATTTTTACTGTTCAACAACGCACAGGAGAAATCTCCCACCGGCACCACCTTGGAGGTCAAGATCCATTGCCATATATACGGGGTGGCCAGTGAACGGTTGTGCAGCGCGAGCAGTCGGTTTTTTAAGGCGAAAGCCTTTAATGTCTCATGCTCACTTCCGTCCGGTGTCCGTCCGTCCGGCGTCCGTCCGTCCGTCCGTCCGTCCGTCCAGCGGTAGTGCTGGTGGTGTGCGTCCTCACCACCCTTACTGCACATGCGCAAACCCTCCCCACGCACCTCCTCTGCTGTGCTTCCCCTCTCTTTCCTCTAGGCATCCCTCCTGCCCGCGGCGTTTACACACCCATTGCGCATGCGCGTCCCCTCCCCCTCTCTCCTCTAGGCATCCCTCCCGCGGCGCTAACACCCCCATTGCGCATGCGCGTCCCCTGCCCCTCCCTCTCCTACGCTTCCCCCTCTCTCTCCTCTAGGCATCCCTCCCCGCGGCGCCTACACCCTCACTGCGCATGCGCGTCCCCTCCCCCCATCTCTCTCCTCTAGGCATCCCCCCGCCCGCGGCAACCACACCCCCCAATGCGCATGCGCGTCCCCCCCCCCCTCTCTTCTCTCCTACGCTCCCCCCTCTCTCGCCACGCAACGCCGACGCAGGCAGCGTCTGCTAGCGAGTTTCTTGGTTGAAAAAACCGACTGCTCGCGCTGCACAACCGTTCACTGGCCACCCCGTATATATGGCAATGGATCTTGACCTGCAAGGTGGTGCCGGTGGGAGATTTCTCCTGTGCGTTGCCGAACGATGAAAAATTCGCAGCGTGCGCGTTAACTAAAAGCGAACTGCGGGTCTCTGTGTCCAGTCCGAGTCTTCTGTCTCTCATTGCCCAGCAGCGATTGGGATGTTCCAGTAGGAAACAACCGTCCATCACTGCGTGCTTTGCGCCCCCCCAGGTTTCTCTCCTGTGCAACGCTGCGATGAGCGCCAGCGTCAACGCCGCCGCCAGTGTAAGCGTTAGCGCCCGCTGCTTCGCATCTACACATGGTTCCTTTTAGCGGTGGATGGTGCAATCTTTAAGGCGAAAGTCTTTAATGTCTCATGCTCACGTCCGTCCGGTGTCCGTCCGACCTTCGTCCGGCGTCCGTCCGTCCGTCTGTCTGTCTGTCTGTCTGTTCGTCCGTCCGTCCGTCCGTCCGTCCGTCCGTCCGTCCGTCCGTTCATCCGTCCATGTCCGTCCGTCCGTCCATCCGAGCTCTGGCACTGAGCCAGGTGGCCGCCGGGATGCGCAGACTGTGACGAGAGTTTGCAATCATTCTGACCGACGCCGTCTCAATGGACCCAGGCGTTCACGGAATACACTTTCCAATTTCCAAAGGGTCCGTCAACTTAAGAGCTGGAACGCGGATGGCGTTTGCACGATGCGCAAAGCGCGAGAAAATATTAACGCATGCGAACGGAGGAAGATGAGTATCGCGTCTCGCTGCGATTCGCGGTAAAAAATTAAAGAAGAAAACACGCACCCATTAGGTTTGTGTCTTATGCGACTGAGAGTGTAAAAGAAAAAAAGTCACAGTTTCACCGCAAGGGTGAAGCAATGAATGCGATAGCAAAAAATTGTAATGTTATACGAAGTGAGGCTGGCAGCTAACTCTTTTTGGATCCGATCTCACGCAACTCTATACCTCGCGACAACTTTCTGTGGCAGCACGGCCAAAGCTACGAAGCCGAATCACGCACTTTTTTACTACGCTTCTGCGTGTAGTCCACGAACGCTAACTTTTATATACTACGTAGCATAAAAGAAAACATATAAAGAAAAGATGTAGTTATTATGTTAAAGATTGTTCGCATTGTTATCAAGAAAGCTTATTCCGTGCGGGAATTTCGTTTTTTGCTGTTTCTAGTTTTCCGGTTTTCTGGTGTCATTTCACCTTTTTCCTGCTCCGGTAAACAGCGATGGCGTCGTTCGGTTGCAGCAAGTTCACATCGTGGCTTGTGAGCGAGGATGAGTGCGTGTTCGTTAGCTGATCTGTATTCATTGAGCAGAAAGAAAAGAAGACAGCTGTGCGTCGTCAAATATTTTGTTCCCCGCATACGCTATCATGGAGAAAGTTGTGTGCGAGTGATACCGTCAGCGCAAGTGGGTCTCTCATCGCGATAGCCACCTTGAAAGTGACACCGGCGGCTTGTCAGTCTTCAGCAAGACCAGCTGCTTTGCTTGAAAGCAAAATTGCGATCGGAAAGTGTACGTAAAAGCCATGACCCTTTTCATAAATGGCGGTATTTCGGTTGCCTGATATTGCTGATACAGTCACGCTAAAGATCGCGTACTGTAACACCGTACCCATCGGCGTCTACGGCGGGAGCGATTCTTGGCGCTTTGCGATGACAGCGATTTTCGAGGATAATATCACCAGTGCAAAGCTTCGCCTGGGCAACAAGCGCGTTCATGTCTATTATGCGACTAACTGCCTAAACAGCGTTCTTGACCTAGTAAGGAGTGCGTTTCACCCGTTTGGATTCACCACGGCCCTGGATTTACGAACGTGAGACGCCCGCCTGTGACCGGTCGTGGCCAAGACATCTGCGACCCATCGATGCGTTCACGTCGACAAACAAAATAACGTGAGCGTCTCCAGAAAGTTCTTGCGTCTCCAAAAGAAGGAAAACGACGATACCGACCCTGTATTCACCGAAATTTAGGACATGGTTTCTTGCCATTACGTTGAATTTTCTATCACACAGTTCCTGCTCTGCCGCGCGCCACCCCCACCCCCCCATTCCCCCCCCCATTTTTCTCTCAAAAACAAATATGACCGTTTCAATAAAGCTGCTTCCTGTGTTCCTTAGCAATAAAGAATAATTTATTGCTTCGAAAAAAAAAAACCAAATGAAAGCATCACTGTATGGTGCTTACTTTACACGCGGGCTTGAACCGCTGGCAGGTTAGCGCTATGCTGGAATTCGCAGCAGAACACAGCAATGATTCAATGTATTTTTTCTTCACTGCTACGTTCATAAGTATCTCAAGTGCTTGTCTCAGCTTTCTATTAAATCTACATACAACTTATCTTTTAATACGCTATTGCAAAAATAACATCATGAACCTTGGATGTTCGTGGGAAAACGTACATGTTGGATGCGCTTGCGAAACCAAAACTGAAATCGCCCGCAAACGGACTACTTGGCGTAGTAACACATGTGCAGAAGCTCCGCCCACGTAGCTTTGGCTGTGCTGCCACAGAAAGTTGTCGCGAGGTTGTTTAAGAGAATTCTCTTCGCGTTGAAAGCGCAGCACGTAGAAGGGTACGCCGGCCCGGCCGCCGAGAAGGAGAGATGAGAAGGGGAGATAAAGCGCGCGCCCGCGCCCGCGCCCGTAAAATCGAACGTCGCCCCCCCCCCCCGCCCGCTGTCGGCCGCCGAGAAGGGGAGATAACGCGCGCGCCCCCCGCTC
The DNA here is from genome assembly GCA_030522465.1 of Rhipicephalus appendiculatus. NCBI lineage: Eukaryota > Metazoa > Arthropoda > Arachnida > Ixodida > Ixodidae > Rhipicephalus > Rhipicephalus appendiculatus. Next base: position 15,651 of record JALIZH010019980.1, read on the forward strand.
GTAAAATCGAAGGTCGCTCGAGGGACCCCCCCCCCCTCGCGTCTTTTCACGCTCAGGAACGACGGGCGGGCCCGGTTATATATATACATATACATATACATATACGGCAAATGACGCCGACGCCGACGGCGAAAACCAGCCGCGAGTGTCCATATAATTGCTATCGCAGTAAAAGACATGGCATAATCAGTGGAATGGCCACACGCTTTCGCCGAACACACTTTGGAATGTACAAAGTGTCCTTCAATTTTTTCAACCAAGAAACTCGCTAGCAGACGCTGCCTGCGTCGGCGTCGCGAGGCGAGAGAGGGGGGAGCGTAGGAGAGGAGAGAGGGGGGGGAGCGTAGGAGAGGAGAGAGAGGGGGGGGACGCGCAGTGGGGAGTGTAGACGCCGCGGGCAGGGATGCCTAGAGGAGAGAGGGGGAGTGTAAGAGGGGAGAGAGGAGGGGAGGCGCATGCGCAGTGAGGGTGTGGTTGCCGCGGGGAGGGATGCCTAGAGGAGAGAGAGGGGGAGAGGAGGTTTTTTTATTTTTTTTAAAGGGTTTGCGCATGCGCAGTAAGGGTGGGCACGCGGCGCACCACCACCGGATTAAGCTTCGCCATAAGATGCTTCACATCTAAAAAATTTCAACACAGTCACCTTCCCTCCGCATGCTAACATTGATTCCCAAGGTACGTGTAATCTGCCGAATTTTTCATTTATTCAGCCTTTGTTCTTCACGTGAGAGTGGTTACGGACACCTGGCGGCAGCGGCGGACAACTATGGCGCCAGAAACGGCCCTTGTTGTGATCTCATAGCAGCTTCCGCGGGAAAGAAATGTGAAACCTCACGAAGAGGTGATCGACCGAAAACCGACTGAACGGTTGGCATTCGCTGCCAACGGGTACTACAAATCGAGCTTCACTACAAACACAGCCTCCGAACTATCGCTAGGTTTCTTTCCCAAAGAGCAGGATAGAATGAGGGCACCGTATTTTGGACGTGGAAATGTGACTGCGCATTTGGATAAGCGTCCGTTGCACGCGTTAAGCTTTTATTTACGGCAGGGTTAAATTGTGGTGATTTATTGAATATTTAATTGAAAGCATGGAGGGAAAAATTAAGGCCACTTGCACTAGTAGTGCCAAGCCTGCGGCAAGTGGGGAGCTGTTTGGTTCTCTTTATTTCTATCATCATCAAGGTGCTCGAAGCACAAAAGTTCTTTTTTTTTTCTTTTTTTTTTATTAGCGCTATACTCCGTTTCACAAGCTGTTGGCAGTGCAGCCAAAGGTAGAGCTCTCTCGTCCAATCAGGGCTGTGTGAGCACAGCAAATAGTCCCTCTACTATTTTAGCAATCGAGAACTATTTTGCACACTAAGAACGCATAAACTGACATCATGGTTAGGACTGATGTGTTAAAGAGTCTAAAGGGTTTTAATAATTGTTGAAATTAATAGAAAAAGCCCACATGGACGCGGCTGAGCGGAGGCTTGTGAAGTGGTGATGCGCCGCTTTCCGGCAACATGGCGTCGCCCGAGTTGGTCGTGTGTCTGCAATGCGTCCCACAAACTCGCCGGTGAGCCATCCATCGAGTGCGCGCGATTTTCTCATGTTGGCGAAGCAGATAACTTAAAACGCTAGCGCTCCGCGTCGAGCGCAGGGATAGGGTAACCCCCCGTATTCATAAACGCTCCTTGACTTGAACTTGACTTGCCACCGCCTCAAGGCAGCGTTTGAAACGCGTTTGTGCTGCCTTGGCACCGCCTAAAAACAGTGTGTTCGAAACGCGTTTGTGCTGCATTGAAGGCGGCGGCAAGTCAAGTTCCAAGGAGCGTTTCTGAATACGGGGGTAAGCCTGGATTCACTCACCAAGAGAACGGAAAATCTTACCCAGGTGAGCGAGCGAACGCTCTATCGGTGGAAAACGCTGGCGGAGAACGCGGGCAGTGTCTTAACACCGAACATGCGTTATTATTTGAAAGGCCGTGATCGGGCGAAGAAGCTGGACGATTTTGACCTGAGCATCTTTCCATGGTTGGCGCACATCTTTTGTGAGAGAGGTCCAATTCCAACTATCGCCAAGGTGGAGCAGCGTTTCGAAGAGGACGAGACGCCACCGACCGTGTCCACAAAGACGTTGCAGAGGATGCTGAAGCAGCATGTCTTCAAATACAAGGAACGCTCTCGGAACGCATTTCTCATAGAAGCGACACACATTGAGCAATCTCACCATCGGTTTCTACGGAGCTGCGACGCCAGATTCAAGTTGTCATGAGGACGATGAGATGTGAACCCTTCCAACGGGCGCATGGCAATCATTACGTGGTGCGTACTGGACGGGATTATTCAGTACTGTTGCAACGAGAGTAACAAACATAAAAAATTATGTCGGAAAATTAAAGCTTCGGATTGATTGATTCAATGATTCGCTCGTTAATTTACTCAATGATTCACCTAAATTGATTGATTGAATGATTAAACTAAATATTTTTTTGCTATATACGCGTGGCGTATACATTCTAAAAAAAGGTCTGATGTGATGAGAACTCATAGGAACAGCTGCCACTAAATATAAATATACAAAGCCGGGTCAATTCCTTTGGAACGGAACTCGCCCTGTCCAAAAATTAACAAAACAGACCAAGAAGGTGCCAAGCGCCACCTGCTACAAAACTAAAAAGTTAATTAGTATAGTAAACATTTTTCCACACAGGCGGGGCCACTTTTCAGATTCACGGAAGCGACATTCGGGTAGGAACACAATTATGTAGTGTGCTCTGTCGTGATTGGCTGAGGGCGCCCGTACCTTCCACAGTATACTGCAAACAGCTTGTGAAACGGAGCATAGTAGACTCTGACAAGAGGAAGAAGACTTCTCTTTGGCGCGAGCGCACGCTGAAATGGCTATCATATATGTGGTTTTGCCTTTTAGGGGCGAAGCTCCTTAGGGTGTGGGTCGTTTCCTCCTCCGTACATAGTATGTAGCCACCTCTAGTTCGTGAAGTGCTCACTAGATGGCAGCAGATGGGGCTAACGCAGCGTAGTTGACGAATTCAAATACGAGATGGCGCTGCGGTGCCGCAGTACGTGAATTGATCAATAGATGGTGCGAAGGCGCTCACAGCGTTGCAGATGCGTGTCACCGCGGTGGACGTGCTCTGCCTTACCGAGACGTGGAACGCAAGACCATTCATCAAAGGATACGTTCCCATCGTCTCTGCGTTGAAGATACGTGCTCTAGTGTGATTGGAGACCGCTTTCCCCCCTCCTCCCTCGCCCTCTCCTCTCCTGCGCTTCCCCCTCTCTCGCCTCGCGACGCCGACGCAGGCAGCGTCTGCTAGCGAGTTTCTTGATTGAAAAAAACCGGCAGATCCCACACACTGTGGAAATCGATATAATTCGAAGCAGCCAGCAAGGAGCAAATCATGCTGTGCATAATATGAATGTCATTATTTACATGTTATGACCTGTCATTTGTGTTCTTCATACAGTCACATCGCGCAATACAAATTTTGGCGTATATAAAGCTTGCGAACTGGATGCAAGCGCACCATGAGCGTGACATGTAACTGGCATTGTAGATGACATGCATGCCAAGATTTTCATGTTACCACCTGCCACTTGTGTTCGCTTACTTTTTTACCTCGAATCGCAGTGAGACGCCAGACCGATCTGCCTCCGTATCGCATGCGTTCGTGTTCTCGCGCTCTGCGCATCGTGCAGACGCCATCCGCGTTCCAGCGTTTAAATTGACGGACACTTTGTCAATTCTAAAGCGTGTTCCTCGAACGCCTGTGCCCACTGAGACGGGGTCGGAAAGAATGGAACGTGATGCGCGCGTCTCCTTCCTTGCATGATTAGAGACGCTGGGCCCAGCGACACTGCGCAAGCAAAGCGCGAGCGCTGTCGAGTCCAACGCGACCGGCGTCCGTTTGAGCGCCCCGGCGCCCACCTGGCACCGTGCCAGGGCACGGCTGGAAGGACGGACGGACGACCGGACATGAGCATGAGACATTAAAGGCTTTCGCCTTAAAAATTTCGTGTATATCAAGCTGGGTATTGAAACGGTCACGAGAGTGTGATGAGCGTGGCATGCATGTTATGCTGCACGTGACATGTCATAGTTTCCATATTACCACTTGTCATTCATGCTCATCATACAGTCACAGCCCTCAATACCAAACGTGGTGTATATCAAGCTAGCGTAACGGCCCCGAGACTGTCATGAGCATGGCATGCAAGTCATGTTGCACATGACATGTCATGATTTCCATATTACCACTTGTCATTTTTGCTCGTCCTACAATCACGTAGCTCAATACCAAATTT